>VXAV01004705.1:36045-52909 GCA_013399715.1 Alectura lathami
CTTGGGAGCATTTTTACAAACCTGCACCTCCCTTGGCAAATTTCATTTGCCAATCAGGAAAAATTACTGTAATCTGTTTCCTGTACGTTAGAAGAAAGCTACAGGATCCTACTGGAACTACGCACTGACATTCTGATGATCTGAAGCTAAGCAAGATAATATGGCAGACCAGGTTTCCCTAAAAGTACCTAGAAAGCATGCAGCCTGATTCAAGCACACGGACATGAAACCCAGAGATCAAAACAGAGTCCAGTGGCTCCGGAACTGCCAGGACAATACATGGCAACTCTAACACGGTGGTGCATGATGATCTGTCCTCTCAAGAGGACTGTTTTTTCATTAGGCCCTGCAGGCTGGAATTTATTTTTGTGTTTACCATGGCCTATATTCTTCTTCAATACAGCATGGACTGCACTTAGTGGTTGTCAGCCCTCATCTGTTTATGTGAGCAGCAATGCCAAAGTGTTATCTCTATGCAACTCACCCCCTGACTTTCTAAGTACTCTGTCCTATTAAAATGCAAATTTATTACAGGAGATGGTAAAAGTTGATAATAACTACATTTTCCTGCAAGTCTAATAAACACAGAACATTATTCCTACTGTTTACTTTCTTTGTTACTGGTAACAAGCAGGAATACAAATTAATGTTGCCTTTTTCTTAACACAGATGCTTCTTTTTCAAATAATATTTTGTATATACCCACATATATTAAAAAATTAAGACTACAATTAGTACTGTTTAGATAAAGGTTAAAAAAACACACATAAACATACCATACCATGTTTCATATAGCTTCTGGCCACCATGTTCCAAGCATTTAGCATGATCAGAAAGCAGATGCTCCTAGTCCAAAGCCGTGCCTGAAGCCTGTTTCTGAAGAAATGCTTGGAGGGACCTATTTTCTATTGAACCTGTGCTCAGTAAAAATAAATTAATACATACCAAGTGAAACCAGCCCCAAACTATTACAAATTCTCTTTACGTAAGAAAAAGAAAATTAGATTTTCCATGGCAAAGGGTTGCATCAGTGGTTTTAATTGCATGAGCACTTGAATACAGCAAATGATCAGTTCAGGCTTAGCACAAGAGCTCTGCGTGGATACACGTTCACCTCTGATCAAGCTCATGTTACTCAACGATATGCCGCACGCTCAGAATACCCACTCTGAAATGAACTGATGCAGCATCAAGCTTGGGGTCCACATACCCTCCCCTAAACCACAGCTTCAGCTAAACTGCTGCAAGAGCATAAAGAAGCTTAGCCTTAAACTGCCACAGGGGCAAATCCTATTTCTTCAGCCCTGCAGCTCAGAGGATGTTTCCATCAGCAGGAATTACGGTTTTTGTCATTCTGAGGTAAGATGGGAGAAGGAAGGGCACATCGCACAGCCCAGGAAAAGACTGGAATGAGCACGACTGGGCTACACGACCAATTGTTTCATGGCCATTTACTTTCGTATACTGAACCCTTCAGGGTAAAATATGTTTTGAGATTTGATTATTGGTTACCAAATGACTTCACTGCCACCCCACACAGCCTGGGGGAAGAAAAGAGAAATGCCTTCCTCCTCCAGACTGCAGAGACCTCTGCAGCCCACAAGCTGGCAGAATAGTGACCCAGGAATCTGGAAGCACTTTATCAGCTGGCTTATTATACTGGCAGAGTTTTCAAGTTCCTAAGTAAGGTGGATGGATCCAGGAATGACAAATAAATAGCTATTGATGACATGCCCTGCAGTCTGTGCAAACCCAAATGAAGAACCTCTCCAGACATCACCAGCAGGATTTTAGCTTTTAAGAGGCAAAATGGATTTAGTGCCAGCTAATGAAAGATCAGCCTAATTCTACTTCCCTCCATACGTGCATTACACATACTCTTACTACTGGCCTAAGAGTGTTTGTTTTTCAGTCCCATACCCTTTTTACTCTCTCCCTCCTACCCTAACACAGACACTAGGCTATTCTATGTCAGACACTCGTTTCACCAGTTCCTCATACTCTTGAATGCTCCTGAAGATGAGACCTTTTCAGAACTACTGTAGAATTCTGAAATGACAACTCCGCTGCAGTGCCAGTTGTTCTATGTGAACTAAATAGGAAGTTGAAAGGAAAGGATGTTTTCAAAGATAGGACCAGACACGCGTGTTAATTCCCAGCTCAGCTACAAACCACTATTAATGCTTCTGTGTCTCAGTGTCCCATCTGTAAGGCAGTGTTAAGTCTGCCCTGTTTCCCTTCTCTGTGCTATGTATTTCAGCTACAAGTCTCCTAGATGGGGGCTGCTTCATTTAAAGCATAGGTATATGTATACAGAGCCAGCTGGGACTGCTTTGTCCCAATAGGAGGTGTTAGGAATGTTCTGGTGAAGGAATAGATTTATTTTCCTGATTTCTTTGTTTTTAAACCCAAACACTTCATAGACACTATGCAGGCAGTGATGATTTAAACCCTGCCTTTATTTCACTATGTAGTTACATAGAACAGTATCTACAAGTACACAGCTGGGATTATGTGGCCTAGAAAGCTCTCAGAGCTGGACCTACACTAAATAAATGATTCTAACTCCTATGGGTGTAATAGAAAAAAGTCCTCTAAAATGTAAGCAGCATAAAAACAGCCTCATCATCGTGGTATGGACAGTCCAATTTGACAGTTAATACCGAATTAAACAGAGATGAATTAAAAATGAGGGGGCAATATATGCAAACTTGATTCCACATCAATGAAACTTGTGATACTAACTATTGAATGTACTATTCATTTACATTTAATTGATTTCAGAAACGCTCTGTCATGTACGCACATCATACAATCACAGGAAGAGTACTTCCATGAGCCTGGAATTTCACTACATTACACTAATTTTTTTTTTTTTTTTTTTTTTTTTTTAAATCAAGCTTGTTTTTTGTATCTACAGCACAGAAAGAGGAAAGAAAATTCTGTGGGGTAAGAGGAGGAGTGGAAGAGTCAACTGAGATAACAGAGGGAATGCACTGGTGCAGGCAAAGGAAAAAAGAGTGACAGAACATCACAACAAACGTTTCTTAATCAGAAATAAAAAGTCTTTTTCTAAGAGTCTACTGAAAGGTCAAAAAGAGTGTTCTTAGAAGCTGAGAAGATGAAATCGTTTGACTGAAGGTAAAATACAAATCTGTTTAAAAGCCATTTGTGATTGATGAGAATTAGAAGACAAAGATGGCATCACCATCTCTTGGCAAGAAAATTCTTCCAGATGGCATCTCTTTATCATTAATTCTCTGGGGGAGGATCCTAGACATCCCAGCAGGTCCCGTCGTGACTTTGGATTCAAAGTCGTCCACAAACTCAGCTGCTCTTTGGCTCAACTCCACTTCTGCTGCGCACGCATGTGGCACTCAGCAGTGCTACAGAACATTAGCTGATGAATGAATTTAACTGCTTATTTTTTTTTTAATCTCTTCGGAGAACACACTCCAAATATGTTTTAGAAAGCACAAGCCTGCCCATAACCACGTCTCCCAATACATGGCTCAGACAGAAAACAGTCTCAAGCTATCCAGGTTTTTTATTAGTAGTATGGAGACTAAGGATTGCTAGAAAACACTAAGACTTGCAATGCACAAAAAAAAAAATTTAACAGATGAAAGTCAGATCATTTTTCAAATTCATGCCTCACAAAGTGGGCATCATGATAACCAAAACTACCCTGAATGAAGACCAGACTGAATGTCTCCATCTTGTCTTTATTCTACAAAACTAGAGCAGGGCTTTAAAATAGTCTCTAAATGGAAAACTAGCTACACAAAGAGAAACTAAATGTCAGTACTGTCTGGTTACTTACAGACTGGGCCAAAGGCACATTCTTCAGCATAAGCTGACATAGTTAAAGCATCCGTGGTATGCTTGTACACGAGGCTGTGGATATGCTGCTTTGGTTTAAATCAGACTTGTTACAAGTTAAAAGTAAGAACAGACTTCAAGGAAAAAAGCCACTCTAAGGAAAAAAAAAATGCACAATGCAAAAATTTTGATTTAGACTAAACAAAACAGTTCCATTCAACCCATGCAAATATACGGGCAGCCCCGTTCTTCAGGGGGGTGCAACTACCTACTCAGAGACTTTCAACTCACTTGTCGGAATAAGCCATTCCTGCACAACCAACACACACAGCTCTTACTGTTATTATTTTTTCCCCTTAGGATATGCAGCCCTTCCACAATCACACAGACAGATATAAAAACAAAATAACCTTTTCTGCTACCACAGTAAAATTGGTTCAGGAAACATTACAGTCTTCAAGGAGAAAGAGCTGGTTTTGTTGTAGAAAAGATTCCTCAGTGGCACGTCACTGAACACCCTTAGCACCAGCCCATGGCTCACTGCTCCTACGCCCACCCAGACTGGCAGAAGCATTTTGTGGTTTATTGAGATACGAGGAGCTCGAGTTGCACTGACAACTGCACACACACAACTGCCCCTGACAGAACATTTCCAGTTGGATTTTTTTTTTTTTTTTTAATATGTCCTGTCTAATTGTAGGTGAATTGAGGGGCTGATTTACATGTTTCCCTCAATTCTCCATGCTGGGGCTCATTGCCTACCTCTTCTTTCTGCTGAAGTATGTGACCTCTTCCTCCTCTACACTATTTGTCAGCAGCTATGAGTTTGTTACTTTGGAATGGTGTGTGGCAGTGACTTAGTATTTTTGTCTGTGCGAGACCCAGCCCAGCTAGGGATCCCAGCTGAACTCAGGAGAGCCCAGGACCCTGTCAAAGTCTCTACCGAATACTATTGCCTGCAAGACAGCCACATAGAGTTTAATTTGTCAGTCTCATAGTTAACTGCACAGGAATGCCTCAGTTTCAACAGCTGAAAGGAGGTTATTTAACAACAGAAAAAGACTGTAGGTACCAAGAAGTCATTGACTTCTCACTGGGTTAACACAGAGGGATGGACAATGCTACAGATCTGAAACAAGCAAAGGTCAAAGAGTAGAATTTATTTGAATTCCTACATGTTAAGCTGCTAAGTAAAGCACATTCTTTCCTGTGAGCATAACAGACATAAATATATAGGAGCAGTCAGTCCACTGCTGCATGCTGGGAACCTAAACAAATGTTATAACGCATGAAGGATCTTGCGCATGTAACATCTGCATCGCAGCCGCGGTGGGTAACGCCACGCTGGGTCCGTGCTGCTCCTGAGCCTGTTGATGCCTTTCTTGTCGCCGTGCCACTGCTGGCCTGCAGGCAAAACTGCAGAGCGCACGATGTGGTAACAGGGCTGATTGTCTGCAGGCAGATGATAAATGGCAGATTCCCATGCAGTAACAGCAAGGACTTCTATTTTAACCAGCAAAGCATTACAGCAGAACCACTGCTCTGTAGTTCTGCTTTTATTTAATTCTACGAATTGCTTGCTTTGTGTCCACACCTGACTCAGTTTCCAAGTCAAATTAACATACCATATCAGACGAAGATAACCAAGCCATCCTGAATACTGATGTAGGTCAGAATGCAATTAAAGTAAAAATAGTTTGTAAGTCCTCTCCATTGGCCCTCAGTCTGCAAACTTCATGATACACAAGGCAAAGAAGAGGTAGATGAATAAAACAAAAATCAAACATAATATGTTTTGGGAATAATTAAAATGGGTATTTTAATTAACCTTTGTAACCTTCTAGGACCTTTCAAATTTATATGGCTTTAAATGATAATGATTTTGACAAAAAACATTTTTTTTCAAGTGTGAAAGGTATTAGCAGGAAATTAAAAAGCTGAAGGAATATTAAATTGCATTTTTTACATTTGTTATGAGCCTACTGTAACTGTGCCAAGGGAGAGGTATTTATCACGCACTGCTCCTTCCCTTTGGATGCTCTCTTCCTGTTTGGACTGGAACACGGACCAGCTGGAGGGCTCCCTGGGACTGGTCTATCTCACGTGAGGACCCTGGCACCTTAAGTTGTAGCACAACTAATTCCAAGACCTGGTTTCTAGATGCATAGTGCCCTTACCACTTGCATTTACACAAAGTTTCAAGCCTGTGAGAGGAGCTTTACACTGTGAATACATTAGGAGAGAAGGCGGGAGACAGGCACTACATCGCACTGGCTTATACAAATGGCGACGCTGGCACCTACTACAGTTGCACGAAGCAAAGGGCTGGGGCACAGAACCACACCGTGTAACGTTTTCACATCAGCACACTCCACAAATTTTTGAAATAACGTCATAGCCCTGGCTGCACAAATTCACAAAGCAATCAGACGCCAGGGTGAGAGGCATACTGAGGTATACAGAAGACTTGCTATCTTCATAGTTATTCCCGTCTATATTCTGTTATATTCTGTCTGCACTAAATGCAGCATCTCTGACTGCTAAATGCAGGGAGATGCAGTGCACTTCCAGAATCACAGAAAACTAATTTTTGAGACTGAGCTGATTCCTGCTTAGTTTCTTCCACATAAACCTGTCTGTTATATGGCACGCTTTGCCCTTAACAGAGGAGTTGATCTATGCCCCAGCAGTTTGGAAATTATTTTAGGTTGGTATTTTGCTATAGAAGAGAGGAATGCAGTGCCTGGGGTACTGAAGAAAACTGAGCCACATTTTCATCTCCTTCCAGGAGTCTCATGATCTACTTTTAAATCTTTTGCTATTACTCTTTTATGGTATTATAATTACAGTAAGCCTCTAGTGTTCAGAATAACCACAAAACAAATACAACCTTGATTATGCTCTTATTATTATCTGTATTACAGAGGCAACAAGAGACTTTGAGCTATACCCAAGCAAAAGAGGAGTGTGCATTTCCAAGAACCTGCATTTAACTTACAATGAGAATTCATAGATTTTTACAGATAAAAAAGATTGGCGGAAAAGGACAAAACACAGAGGTTGCTATACCTAGTTTATACACTTTTATTTTGTTACTTAAAGTCTGGTATTCTTCTCTGGAAAAGATACAAAGATAATCAGCCGTCCTAGCCTCTAAAACCGTCTCACATCTTATTGTTTAGGACCATGTTCTTCTTTAAAATACTTAAACACAGCTCACTCTCCCCTGCTGCCAGTTCTAAGTTCACAACAGTCTTGATAGCTTATTCTCTGCTGCTTGATGCAGCAAAAGAAGACAAGTGTTTGATTTACCCTCTCGCGTACTACTGTCGAATGAGTCTGCTAATCACAACATTAACTGACTGATTTTACTATTCTTAAGTGATTTCACTTAAACCTTGACATGTCATCCCCTTTAGGTATTTGTTCTCTTTCAACAGTGGAAATTAATACAGCAGAGGGACTAGGTCTAAAATTCAGAGATGGAAGAAGGCAATGATTGGCATGAATCTTTCTGAGTTCAAATTTCTCTTTTAATTAAGTCTTAATGCTTTCCTGACACAGAAAGAGAAAGGAATGTCTCATTTTAAAACAATTTTTAATACAGTCCAGTTATTCTCCTCCTGCCGAGCAGACTCGAGTGGAATGCACTAACCTGAATGAGCACCTCTGGCAGCAGCTTGTCCCGCTGCGAGGGGCTGGAGGCTGGCCCAGTTCAGCATCATGGAAAGCTGTGGGAGACCTCATAATGCTTTGGAGGGAACTCTGCAGACGAGGTAAGACCCCAGGCATTGCAGTTGACCAACTTGGTGTCAGGGGCATGTGCCAGCCTCTCAGAGCAGTTACAAAGCATCAGTCCTGACTTGCTGTGAAGGGTAAGAGTTCAGTCACCAAAAAGAACACTGTCCAACTGCAGTGCCTTTGTAGAATCAAGTTACTTAAATGAGATGAGAAGGCAGGATAGATGAACTAGTTATGAGCAGCACACAGACTTTTCCAACTAAATTTGCCTTTTAACCCACACATCTCCAAATAACAACGGCATCAGTAGATGCTCTTTCCATATTACACATGGAAGGCCCTTGCATGGATCTATGATTTCAGAAGATGAATCTTTCCTTCCTAAAAAAAAATCGGTTTGGCATTTAAGAGCCCACAATTCACACTAAGAGGGCCACAGGCAATATCCTTTTCCCATCTAGAGTCATAGACTGTAAGTAAACAAGTAACTGTGAAAGATGGGGGAAATTATGTTGCAAATTATTAGATTTACAGTCTTTGAAAACATGACTAGAAAAGTATTACAGGGACAGTTTTTTCCCATTTCTACTTCAGTGCCAAACAGCAGAGCAGGTATAAAACACTCAGAGCCCATCCCATCCTCTGATTTGTGCACGTTTTCCCCCAGTAGAGCAGCAAGCCAAGCCAAGCCAAGCCGGTACTAGCCCATAAAATGATTTGCACATATTGAAAATTACTCCCCTTTTTCTCCCTCCCCACCATGCTTTATCTTCTTCATTTTCAGATTTGGGAAGTTTATCTATTATGCAAACTCAGGAATCAAGCAAACAGGTTCTGTTTCTTCAGAGAGGCTAATCAAGGTTCCTCCCAATGGATACCAGTGGAACAAAGTCCAGAACCCAACCTGGAAACAGCTAAGATGTGAAAATGAACTAAGAAAATTTCTTTATTTAAAAGTCCAGGCATGTAAAACTTGGAGCACTTCACTACATTATTCCCAGGTAAAAAGACAGAATTTTTGTCCACTCACTGAAGTGAGTGGAAATTGTATGTAGTTGAGAAGACACAGGTTTTCTAAATAAAGAGCTGTTAAACATTCTCCGTAAAACACATTTTAGTGGAAATTCTCTAACAGCCTTGTGATATAAACAAAATTTTCTTGCACCACTCTCTCTTGTGGAGATCTGACAGCAAGAATAATGGAAAAATACTTTTAAATTCACATGTGATGGCAACTCCAACAAAGCTGGCAGAAAGGCTTATGGCAAGCTTTGGCATAGCATGTTCTTTTTGCCTTGCTTCCCTAAATGCTTAACACCTGTATCCCAGCATCTCCACTGACAGTTCAGCATTACTTACTTTTGCAGATAGAGGCTAATATACTGAGAAGTTTGTTTAATTAAATCTTACACCTTCCCTACTTTTACATACACAGGCATTTGGCTACTGGAATCTTCTAGTCTTGCTACACATACACAACTTAACGACAGCTATTATTGAACCAGTGTTTTCAGATGCTCTCATCTCACATTTACGCCTTGCCAGAAACATCACCTGGCATTTCATTAAATAAAGAAAAAAAATTATTCTAGCTGATAAGTGACAGTAATCACAGGAAAAAGAAGTCTGACAGTGTGAGAGCATCATTATAAGCTGATCATCATTTAAAAATATTTTACAAAAAAGCTCTAGGGTCTGCTTTAGTAGCTGAACCTGAACTCAGCAAGGAAGTGACTGAGCAGAATCAGACAACCTCATTAAGTAAAATTAGTAAAGTACAATTTGCCTGGCTGATCCCCTCTATGTATTAGCAGTGATATTCAAACAGTGATGAGTTTAATCAGGATTTTCAAACAGAAAGAAAAAAAAATCAAAAAGAAAACCCACAAGCCTATCAAAACAGACTGCATTTTCAGTGTCAAAAGGCAGCTAAGAATCAGCTGAAATAATGAAGAGAATTCTCCGTTCATAAGCGCATCCTAGTAGCTAATGGCAGGAACATAACCTCAGATAGGTGCCAGCTGATTGCTGTCAGATTTACTGCAGACAAAAGGAGACATTTCATCAAAGGGCAAATGCCAGGACGCTACAAAGAGCTGCTACAGGGCCTCACTAGAAGGGATGGGTTTGCCCTCTGATTGCAAAGATCATACCACAAGGCTTTTCTTTCCCTTCCACAACAAATGCATTTCAAAGTGCTGTCAAGCCCAAGAAATGAGAAAAAAGATAATATGGTGGCATATAAGAAGACAAGCATCAGCAACAACACTGATGTAACAAAGAGCAGAGACAACCCCACAGCCCGGTCCTGCCAGAGGGCAGCAGCAGCAGCGAACGTGGGAGGGCAGCAAGAGGGCACAGGGACTCATGTCAGGAAGGCAGCTGCTTGAGCTGAGCACCTGTGGGGATACTGCTCCCTAGCTTGCCCCGCAAGGACCTTCTGAGCATCAGAAAAGCAGCAGAAGACTTTGTAGGTTTTAAGAAAAGCTACTGAGAGCTAGGAAAAAAAAAAAAAAAAAAAAAAAAAAAAGAAAAGATTCCATAGAAATTGCTTCTTTTATAAAATTCAACTTGCCAGTGTGCCTTTCAGGCAGATGGTCACTAAGGATGTCCTAACTTGTATCAGGGGCTTTGAGTTTTTTAAATTATGCCTTAATGCGTCCTAGCTTGCAAGACACCGCAGCAACAGCCGGCTGAAGGAACAAAGTGCTGCAGTCCTTCCCAAGTGCACTGCACACACACGAGGCAATAGAAAAAAAGCAGCTTAATGACAATTACCCTGGAATTACAATTTGTAACCCCAGTTATTCTCTGAAGGCAGACTGCTTCATCTGAGCAGCACAGTGGCTTCCACCACTTGCTGTTCTTTTCTCTATTCTTCTCTCCTTAAGCCCATGGTCAACTGCTCTCTTTGCAGCATGTTTCTATAGTGACCAACTGCTATAGCAATACTCAATACATTTCTCTCTCCATGCCTTACTCTGAACTCAGAAACTCAAAATGTTGTTTAAACAACATTCCAAGAACTGAGCCCCGAGCTGCAGTAAGATGCTATGGTAGGCTACTTTGTCACTCTAGCTTTCCCAGCTCCTGAGACAATGCAAAAACAAATAAAAGCAGTATTTATAGAGGAAAGCAAAGTTCTTCATGGGTCACTTACAACTACTTGAAAACATATATATAAAGGACCAGGAAGAAATGAATTCCCATTACCTTAGAGGTACTAGACTCCTCCTTTCAGGCAAGTATTTCATTTCTTCAGCAGCTTTTTGGCTGTGTATTGTGCCTTGGTTACATTAAGAGGACTTTAGAAAGTCTGCTGCACTTGGGGCAGAGAACAGTAAGCAAGACGGGCTTTATGTGCAGGTAAAGCACTGTGCTCCCAGGACGAGATGGGAGCACATTTTCACAGTAGCTAATATGGCACTGAATCATCCTCCTGATATAAAGGCTAAAAACATTAAGAAGGGAATATAGTAGACTGGAATTAGGGGGAAAAAAAAAAAAAAAAGGAGTGTGGGGGGATTCAGCTGGTTCAAGTTTTACATATGCAAATAAACAATATGAGGGGGGAAACACAGAGGGAGACATGAGGTAATGAGGAGAAAGAGCAGGTGTATCTATCTTCCTGGAGGCTGAAGGAAGGAAGATATTAAACTGTGCTTTCTGGGAAATTGCCACTGCCAGTTATTGACAAAGTTGTCAATTACACAGGATTATTTAGACTGATGATACAGGAAGAAATGGGGATTTAGAAACACACAGGACTAAAAGCAGAGATGGAGATATGCTGCAGATGATAAATGGAGTGGATTGAAACACAAAGAGCAAGGAGGCCAGCTTCAGAGGGTATAATTAAATATCCTTAATTAGCATATTACTAGTGCTGCAATGAAACCATATACCCACTTTTAAAGTTTGATTTTAGAAAACACACATTAACTTGAAGAAAGAGCAAGAATATTCTATGTCACAAGACTTTGCTTGGCATAGAATGCATTCACATAACCTCTATTTTGCTATTGTTTAAATAACTCCATTATATGAAAAATGCACTGACTGCCCAGCTCTGTAACAACTAAGGTACTAAATCACCATTAGGCAGATCTTACTGAAATTGGTCAGACAATGCATTAGGAAACGGGGACGCACCTTGAGTGAACTGTAGAATTTCGAGTAGTCGAGTAATCACATTGCTTATAGAAAATGATATTCTTAGGCACACGGATAAACTGGTGACCAGCAAGCGAAAGGAGGCACTGGTCTACCGAAAATACATTCTGCTGAAAAGTTCTGGAATATTCGCTACCGCAATTTTCTAAACGGCATGAGAGAGATTTCACTGTGTTCAAAAGAGAGTTGATGGGCTCGGACTTCAATACACAATGTAAAGGAGCTGGGGCTAAATCACAGTTTTGGCACTGACATCTTGTCAGGACGCACAAGCTGCTTAACTCCTCTCTGCCTCGCTTCTGCTGTGCCACAGAGCAGCAGCATCTTCCTGCCTCCCAGGCACGTCACCAAGATAGATGCATCAATGACTGAAATATTACAGATATGACTGGGACCTGCCTACCCAACTCCTACCTCAACCAGGGTCTGAAGTCCCAGTAAAGCGTAACACATTACTTCAATACAGTACAGAATACATATCATGGAATGTGACACCAGCTTCCTGAGAAACGTTCATAATGACTGTTGCAGCATCCACGACAGGATACAGTTTATGAAGGCAGGATTCCTCAGCCTTTGGGCTGCTGTTCCCCACTCATAATAAACAGAAGATTGGGAAATAAAAACAAACAAACAAACCATGGACATTTACATTTTGCTTGCTTTGCCTTAATTTTTCTGCAAGACATGGTACCCCTCTGCTGGGCAAGAACAGATGAAACGGCAACGAGTTGCAAACCAAAGCCGACAGAACAATAAACCAAAACAGGCCCATATGGACTGAAAACGGCAAGGAAACACAAAGTGAGGCAATGTATGGCTGGCCACAAGCCTGAGAAAATAAGGAGTTCTGATGCAAAACATTAAGCAAAAACCAGTTACAGTTTAGACTTAGTTTCCCAAACACTGTCCAAGCAAGAATGTATCATTTTCACAAGATTTCTCAAAATGAGTCACCTTTAAGGAGGTGGCAAATTTAACTTCTCTGACGCTAAAAAACAATCGTCGTAATATTTAGGATAACAGGAAGCAGAAAATCTGATAAAAAAAATATTTTTGACCACGAAAAAATGAACTGTGAGCTACAAAGTCTGCACTACATGAAGCTAGTAAATGAACTTAGCTGTAACTTTTGTCTCTGTAACATTTTTTTCTTTACTATTACTTTTAATACTTTAGGTATTAAATATAAGTACACACACACATTTAAATATGTATTAAATATGACAACCATAGTAAAGATGAGCCAACTTCAAACATCAGCAGTGACTCAGCTGGAAAAGAAAACGCCTACCAGTGATGAGTGTTATCACATCCATTTTTGGGAAATAATAGTTAACTCTTACTCTGACCCCTGAAGCATGACAAAAAGAAAAGCTACGCTTTCTCATCACCCTTGAGACTGGGGTTTAGTTGCCCATTTCGTTTCAGATTTCTTGTTCCGTTCTACCAATGACTGTTAGCTTTTCTACAGGTTGCAATACTACTCTTTTTTAAACCAAGGAAAAATCACAAAAGCGTCCTGTTTAAAAATAATCATTCTAGTACATGACATCTAGAAAACAGTGTTTTTGTTAAAAATATAAACACAAAACAAAGTTTGAAAATATTTTTTGCCTTTTTTATTAAAAACAGTCATTATACTTCATACAGGTGTTGCCAAGCTGCTATGATTGTATCTCTACTTTTCAGGTGAGGGATTACAGACCGTTACACAGCGACACTACGAATGCAATTCCTAAGTTCTAGGTCAGTTTTTTCTACTACAAAGTTCTGGTTTTGTTTCTGCTTTGCAGGTGTCTCTGGTTTTAGCTTGCCTGTGTGATACCAACCACAGTTCACGACCTCAAAGCCATTCATTTTAGATGCACATATCTGCACACAGCGTAGCACTGCATCCCACACCTGCTGCTAGATCTTAAAGAGTATGCTTCTAGGGCCTTAGCCATCCAGGCTGATTCATTGTTTCGCACCACATTTTGTTTCACTTTGTATCAGAGCCTCTTTTAGAGACCACCAAAGAGGACAAATCTTACTGACAGAAAATTCTCCACAGGGGAAAAAGTCTGTAGCAGGAGATACAGAGTCTCAGTAAACACAATTTTTTCTGACCAAACCCAGAGGAATACATAACTGCACAGCAGCTACATGAACAAAGGAGGAGCAAGGCAGAGGACAGCATCTTTTCCCAGTCAATATCCAAATTCACAAAAGAACCACTTTACATAAGAAAAAACATCAGTCCTTTTACCAAGACATATTACATAGTTCCATTTTCCGCTCCTGTTTTAGGTCAAGAGGAAGCTTCTTTTTTCAGTTTTTCTAGTATCTCGTCTGGTGTCACCGATACGAAAATCTTCACCACTTTATCACGTGATTTACCACCCTGGGTTAGACACACACACAAAAGGTTTATCTTGCAGAGAATCACCACCAAACACACATTCCAAAAAACCTCACTGTGATACCAATACATCAGGCAGGTGCTTCAGAAAGTAATTCTTAGTGGGTGGGTACACAGAATTAACAGCAGTACGAAATGGTTCAATGTCCTTTCTTGTTATTTTAAAAGTTAACAGGAATCTCCTTCTAAAACTGGACAGAGCTCCCAAAGCATGCCCTGATTTTATTCCCTCTTTACAGGCTACAACAAAAAGCAAGGAATGACAAGTTTCCATAATTCAATTGTAACATCTAGAGGCAAAACTCCAACTACAGCCAGACAAAAAGCCTGGAAGTCCCATGCGGGACATCCTGAAGGAGGAAAATGTGTTAACCCTGCTACACAGGAATATGGCAGGAATTTTACAATGAAAAAAAATATAGATTTTTGAAGCAGTCTAGCTAGCTGATGATGAACATCAAGCCCCTTGGATAGAAACATGGTAAGCCCAACATTATACTGAATCACGTCCCATTTGGATTGCTTGGCAGTGTTATCACATATCACGAAATAAGTAGCACGTAAGAGAGAGCAACCAGTACAAAAATCACTCAGTGTGTACACCTGGCAGATCAGGATGGAAAATTGAAAACACAAAACACAAACTTTAACACAGAGTTTCACCAAGAACAAACAGTGCGTTGCGAAAAATGAACACTGGCATGTAATTATTTGGACACTGTAGGTCAGACCGACTGAGTCAAGAAGGTCAGACCGTGCTTTTATAAGCAGTTTAGCTCTGCTGAGCACTTACAAGAATAATCTAGTTAAACCTGAATGTCTCTCTAAGGTAGGAAAACAATGTTATCTGTAAAATGTTGGCAGAATTACGGAGTTTGCCCAGGAATCAAGAAAACATGAACCAAACCTCATCAGAGCAGTGCTCAGTTCATTGATCTCATTGCCTTTTGCGACCATCTTCTAAGACATCTATAACTACTGCATTAAACAAACACAGAAAAATAAAAAGCACAATTTTTCATTGTGCCCTCACGTTCACAAACTATACATTAACAGGGTTGGAAGGACTGACATTTAAGTACAATTAATTAGTAAAACGAATTATTTATTCAGTGCAATGAATAAAAAAAAAAAACAGAGTCAACACAAGTTCTATTAATACAAAGAAACTCTTAAGGCCCAGCTATAACGGTGGTGCTTAGGTATGCTCTTATTCATATGCAACAGTTATTTGTCAGAAAATACAGAAGTACCTTCAAAAAACGAATGCAAAGTTTTTCCTAAAATGCACAAATTATGTGAGAGGAATTTGAAATGAAAACAGAAGAATCTTTAAGGGCCAATAAAACATGAACCAAATACTTTTTTGAAAATACATCATAAGAACTATTCTGATTAAAGCTGAAGATCAGCTGTGGTTCTTCCTATACTATTTTTTTTTTCCTCAGTGGATCATCCCATTAAGTCAGTGAAACACTTTTCAAGTGTCTTTTGGACTGAGCTTGAAAAGCAGCTCCCTGTACTCAGTAACATTTCAGAACCTTGAACTTAAAGTGCAGCAGAATAAGACTGAAAGAAAAAAAAAAAAAAGTAAAAAAGTACCTTCTCTAAAATCACTTCACTCTTCTTCACATCTAGCACCTTGGAGAGGTAGCGGCACAGCTCTGCATTTGCCTCCCCTTCTGATGGAGGTGCAGCAATAGCCACACCTACCGCCTCAGCTGTCACATCTGTAACAAAGAATTCAAGGATTTTATGCTCAGAATATTCAAAACGTCTAGTTAGCACTTCCTAGAAACAAATGTTTATGCTTTCAGAAGCATCTTAATTTAAAACCAAATGAGCTCCTAGATCAGCAGGCAACTCAACACTTTCATACTTCACAAACTCCCTCAAGTTAAAACTGTTGGTGCATGCACACAGGACAGTCCTTCAGCAGAACAGTGAGGCCAGCAGGCCTGTGTCAGGGGGCAGCTAGGAATCACCAGCGGTGACACTGCAGCAACTGGGCACTGTGGTCATCCTCTCCCTGTTGCTCATTCTGCTGCAGGCGTAGCCCAGCCTTGCACTGTGCTACAAACCATGTTACCCCACAAAATGAGCATGGTTGATGAGCTGCCCAGAGACCTGTGCTGCCACCGGGTTTCCCTGTGCTGCCGACTGAGCCTGAACACTCCGTGTTTAGATTCTACAGACCACGAGTAAAACCAATTTGCCAAATTGCACCAAATTGCTCAGTGTTTCTTGGATGTAAAAACTGGAACTTGCGATCTTAACATCCACCGCTACCCTGCTCCAGCTTTTAGACTCAAAGACATCTCAGACAGGAACAGTGGCAGTCCCATGCACATACCTGTCAAAAGGCAACTCTGATTTGCGCACCAGCGCCCAGATTTACTGAGCGGGGACACGCTCCATGAGGTCAAACTTTTGCAGTCGGAGGAAAGCCATGCCAGTGCTTGGGACGCAAGCGGCAAGGCGTAGAACTGAAGCGCTGATCACGCGTTCGGTGTTTCCTTACGGAACACCTGCTCAGCATCCGCTCGGTGCTCGCTGCACCCATCAGCGTCGCCTTCAGGTGAACGTGAACGCGCTGCTCCTGCCTTCCGAACAAAGCTGCCACACCGCCGCCCCGTTTCCAGCCCTCCGACCGCACCTCACAGCCGCGGGGGCGGAGCGCTCCGCTTCCCGCCTTCCGCCGCCGCCCCGCAGCGGGCCCCGCCC
>VXAV01004705.1:83010-130231 GCA_013399715.1 Alectura lathami
TTTTTCTTCCCCAGTATTGTCTCTGTTTGAAGCAGGTTCCATTAAGAGATTTCATAGCTTTCCAGTCGTGTAGGACTGCCTAGTGCAGAGTGATTGAGGTAGTTTCCTGTCCCCTCCAAAAAAGTCAGGTTTCTGAAATGCCTTCCTTTCCGATAGATTCTGTCTCACCTGTGACTAACACTAGCGAGGACATGATTTCCAACAAGACTTGCATTGCTGTAACAGCAATNCCAACACAGCTTACAAATTCTTCATACATCTTCTGATTATTTCTTTTAACAGGAAAATATGGAACAAAAGTGTGTCCTGCTTTTTTCTTAAGTGTACCATATATTTGCCTTCCCATATGGGCTGGGTTCCGGATTTATAACCAGCCTTCGGTGACTCATGACACTCCAGTCAAGGTAATATTTTTGTATGTAAGTGCTGTCTACTGTTAGGAAAACTAAAATATGCTTGCTGGTTCTGCTGCATGTTACAGGTCCCTGAGTGAGAGTGGAACACTTAGTAACTGTTCATTCTTATGACAATTGCTGCCAGGCTGCGTGGACACTGTAAATGTACCTACACTGCAAGAATATTTCATCATGGTGGGATAAAGGAATAGCAGAAGTATCTCATGTTTAAAGCAAAGGACTCATTTCTGGATGTGGTGTTGTTACTTCCCTCTACTTAGTCCGTTGTTGACTGCTTCAGTTCCCTAACTGACAGAAACAGTAATATATACCAGCCTCGTAAAGCACCACAAAATGCTTAGAGACCTTCTGCAGGAAAGTATTCTTCTGCAGATAACTTACAGATTTCATGTAGTTTAAACTTTTTTGGGGGGAGTGTATTCTGCAATATTAGGTTTTAGAGGAAAGACATTAGTACATTGGCTGGTATNATACTTTATGTCTACATTACCATAGCTGCTTCAGGTTTGATTACATAGGATATGTAATATCCAACACAGCTTACAAATTCTTCATACATCTTCTGATTATTTCTTTTAACAGGAAAATATGGAACAAAAGTGTGTCCTGCTTTTTTCTTAAGTGTACCATATATTTGCCTTCCNGACTGAGCAACAGCAAAATGCAACAATAGCTTATGCACCGTCTTGTAGAAAAAAAAAAAATAGCACTATAAAAATACCAGCCCTGTAGTACAATGGACAGAACAGATATTTAACTCTGCGTTGCAATAAGTAAGCCATTTTATTGCCACAGCATACCATATTGGTTGCAATGTAATCAATTAATGTTTTTCCATTGCAAGAAATATAATAGTCTCAGAAACGCATGAAAGACCACATTCAGCCATCCATCCACACATGACTCTTGAGTAAGAAAAAGGAGCACTGATGTTTGTATTTCCTGAAGTTTGGAGATAAGCTACAGCCTGTTCCTAGATTTTAGGGCAAATCCTTATTAAAAGCAAATCAGGGGAGACTTCAGGTTCCAAACCCTCCTCTACACTCCTGCATAGTCTTGTAGGGAACCATATCCCATGCCATGGAAATTTGAGCTCATTTACTTAAAGTTGTCAGTAATTATGGGCCAGAAACACATCTGTTAGAGCCGTCAGGGTAGAGAGGTTAAGTTTAAGGTAATGATGATGATTTCTGCTCTAAGTATTATTGGGAACATTCTCTGCATGCAGGATGGGTGAAGGTTTCAGTTTGTTTTCCTAGCATAGGAAACACCACAGAAATTGCTTTAATAGAAAATACGTGTGTGATGAACTGCTTACTTGCTGAAACAGTCATGTCTCCTATGCTCATGAGGAGTTAAACCACTTACCTAGGCTTGATATTTTACTTTATTACATATTGCAGAGAAACTTAGTTTTTAAATTTTGTTTCAAGAAGACAGAGAATAAGAAGCTGATGACCTGAAAGTTTAACGCTGCCCTTATTGTGAAGCTGAACTTCAGTTCCTTAGAAGACCATAACAAAAACCCAAAACCTCGAATCCTTTCATTGGGGCCACCTAGCCGCTTGTTCAGTCACTTATTTTTTAGAACTCATTTCATCTTCACAGCTATCTTATGCTCCATATCCAATGATCAGAACTGGAAATTTATACCTTGGTCCAATAAGAGTACAACCAAAATAAATAAAACACCAACCTGTAAGGGAGGAGGTAATCAAATTTTGGGTGTTTTCTAATAGAAGTTGGTACATGGGAAAGGAATGGAGTTATGCCCTCATTTAGAATCAAAGCAAACTGTGCTACAGTATTTTACAAAGCGCAGCAGATTTATCTGTGAGTATATCAGCTCAGGAAACAGTTTAGTGTAATTTACAGTTAATTAACAAAATTAACACACAAAATCAGATTTGTACCTGAATTCTGAAGGAACTGACTTCTATGGACAGTGCACAAGATTATTCCAGTTCTTTAAATCTGAGCATGTAACTCTCAGCAGTTATGGAAAATAGCTTTTTCCTGCGAGAGAAAATGTTACGTGTGCCTACACACTTCCTTACTACACAAAAGAAACAGCAGGGTTGGCAAGATCTGTGCAGAGGTCAATTTTGTTTTCAGTAAATGGGAAACCTGTAGCACGTTATCTCTACCCAGCCACTGTACTTAGCACATAATTCATTTCAGCAGGTACTGATGCGTCTTTGCTGTGTAAAAAGAAGTGTAAGGCAAAGTTACTGTGCAGCTGGAGTCTGACAGTAAAGTGAATACNAAGCTTTGCGTTTTCATTTTGCTTAGTGTAGACATAGAGAAGAAAGGTGCAAATTTTCTGCAGCCATGGGAAGTCTTTGTCTCTCACAAGAATAGATATTCGTATATATATTATTTGCATGTGCTATAAACATTGCTACACTAGTACTTTAAGTACTGTGGAGTAATGTGTTTTTTTTTTTTTTTTTCTGAAAAAGATTTTTTAAAAAAGGAAGAAGATAAATAGACAACCCCTTCCATAAAACGATGTGTACAAAACAGCCTTACTTTTGTTAAACAACAAAGCAGATCTTACAATTCTTGCTCAGGAATCATGCTAGCAAGTTAGTTCTCATGCTGTAGTGACTTCATTGTGATCTTGAGTGCCGTTAACTGTGCCTCTACATCCTAATTATTGTTTTGTGCTTTTGGAGACAATTCCACAAGTATATGACAGGAAGGAGATCAAGTTTTTCTTGTGCTGTGTGCATGCCAACACATGGCTAATAAAAAGGAAGGGGAAATGAGTAACACATAAATGGGGAAGTTCTTCCCTTGAACTACAAAGATATTCTGATGTGCTTATAATTTTGTCTGTGACTACACAGTGCTGAAACTGCACCTAGGATGATTTCCTCAGGTCTAGTTAAGTTTTACCAAGTAGGCAAAGCAACTGCTCTGGTTCCTCCAAGCCATCCTCCCTGTTAGATACCACACAACCTTTGTTACCAGAGTGGTCGCTTCACACACGCACACGTGGTACCGCAGGGGGTTCCTGTTCTGGGACTAAGGAAAGGAGGCACAGATCAGACCAGAAGTGCTTCTCGTTAAAGCAGTGCCAATTTAAGGTGCTTTGAAAGCATACCCAATCCACACTGAAATGGCTTTAGTTGGGTCCATACATTTCTAGAGCTTATTCAGACTAATCTTCCTGACTGCATGCTATGAAGTCCAATGTCTCCTTTTTAGATGCAGAAATCTTTCAGTCTCTGAAATCAGTGGAAAAATGAGGTAACATAACTGAGGACTAACTGATTCTATCATGATGTTTCACCACTTGAACCTTCCTGTAGCGACTGATCTGCAGTGAAATACATGGTACGCAGAGCGTGGATGTGCTGAACGCGTTCTGTATTGCAGGTGGTTCAGGAAGTTCAGAAGAAAGGACTCTTGAGACGACCAATAGATCTGATGTTAGCTGCATATCTCATTCTAGCAACAGGGTTCTGCATATTTAGGGGCATGGTAAGTTGAAGGTATTTTAATATTCTGGCCTCTAATTTTCAGTCAAAATGTTTGGCTAAATTTTTGAAACTGTGTGGAAAAAAATATGTACACTTCAGTCAAGAGAAATTCCTTGATTTTCAGGGTTGGAATAGGCCTAAGGGACAAACTGATATTTAGGATAATTATTGGTTCTTTGTTTCTCCATGTTACCATATGTGAAGTATGGTTTTCAGAAGAAAGTGGGTACACAATTCCAAGAGTAAATAGCATCCCAGGTGCAGATCAATAGTAATTGAAATTGTTTTGGTTTGTTTAGAGTTACATTGATGTTCAAGAACATGGAGGCCAGCCAACTAAATTGAGTCTGTATTTTGTGTNTGCTGTTTTTACTTACCAAGAATGATTTCCATTTTTATGCTTGCTTGTCAAGCACAATTCAGAGGGAGTGAGTCAATATTGAAAACGCTTGCTGAAGCAGATAAATCCAGTAGTGGGTAAATCTAGTCCTTTGTAAAGCATTTTCTGTCTTAAGCAGAAAGGAAGTTGCATATCACCCAGTGATCAGAGTTCAAGTGTTAAGGCATCTTAGACAACTGCCTGTTTGAGTTGTAGGTCTGATTGCCTAGAATAATTCACATAGCGATGGATGGTAAGGATCCACAGCAACATTTTATTTGCCTAGTGCAGGTTGCCCTATTGTAATTCTGCTCCTCACATTACACTTATCTTCTGGTGTTTCTCAAAAACATGCCTCTCAAGCAAACAAAGAAAACAAAACAAACAAACAAAAAACACCAACACCCCCCCACCCCCTCTTTTTTTTCTTTTCTATCATGCTACTTCAGTGCACCACTCACACAGGCTAATCAGCTCTTTTGCCTGCAGTTTTGCTGTGGGAAGTGTTATTTCATGCTCTGACATCTAATGTTATTCTGTAGTCCCACATCTTCATTTCTCAGAGGAACAATTTGTTGATTTTTTTATTTTGTATTTTTAGTGTGTAGTCATTTCCTTATATATTTATATTACCAAAGCAGGAACTGCTTACTGGCCTTACTTCTACACAGAGATCCACCAAACATCTCTGTGCAAACTGCAGTAACCATGGATTGAAAGTGGGCTGACAAAACATAATCCATTAGAGTACATCCAGACCTTCTTGGAGCCCACATTGGAAAAGAACAGGGAGGAATTTCCATTGCTTGTAAATCTTTGTATTTCCCATCAAAGTCATACAACAATACACATGAAATTCAGTTCTGCAAAAACTTAAGTTGAGCTCTGCTAGTAGCTATGCATTAATAGTATCTTGATACAAACTCTTACTGACACAGCTGTTAATACAGATTGCTTACCCATTTAAGAACTACTTTTGGAGCTGGGTCTTTTCATGTGTTTCAGGAACTTTGTTCACTCTACAGGAATGTAAAATCCAATTATCTCACCTCTGCTACTCCCTTTTTAAAACGTTTATCATTCTTTCTAATTAACACCTGTCTTTGGAATCTGTATTGCTTTCCACTGCTACTTTGCCACCATGCAACTCTTGTACCACATCTGTAGCTTGCTGTCCTAAATTTGGGTGCTTAACCTGAAGTTTCTTTACACTCTTTGAGCAGTTGTCCTTTCCAAAGCTCATTCCTGGGATTAAAGTCTGGTTATCAGGCTGAATCAAAAATAATTATACTTCTTACTACAGCACAGCCAACTGATCAAATTCTCTTCCAGTCAAAATTTTTCAAGTATGCTGTTAGCATTTCCTTGCAACCCCCCTGAGCAGCAACGGAGAGGAGGCTGCATTTCAGCCTTTTGTTTTGTTTTCCATTGGTGACCAGATGAATCACCTTTTCAACAGACTTTGAGCAAGCCTCCTGGCTAGCAGTACTTCAGACCACTAACGTGGTCTGACCTAACTAATGTTCTGTTTGTACCTTTAGGGCTGGTAACAGGTTTCAGGTTAGTTCATTTGAGAGAAAGTTCTTTGTTCACAGGAAGTTTTAAAAATTCTTCTCAGATTGCTCTGGATTGCCCTGCTGAACTCTGCCGGCTATACATTCAACTTCACGAGCCTTACATAAAAGATCCTGCTGCCTATCCTAAGCTTCAGGTAAAGCACTGACTGTGAAGCATAGAGTGTTATGAAGTGATTTGGTACTTGGCACAAAGATGAAGCCATGGGGTTCACAGATGACAAGATCAAGAAGGGAAGTATTTGTTCATGGCAAGTTACAGTGTTTCATATCCAACTCAAGCAATTCTTTGATTCGATATTTCCTACTAAACAGCCTTACAGGTTACCAGCTCTTCATCATGATACACTTAACTTTGATTCAAATCAGTTACCTAGAGTTACATATCCTAATTACTCAGGCTTCTTTTAATATATGCCGTGAAATAGATCTGCATGCTTTTTATAATCATTACCCTTCCTAGATAGGCAAAGTAGACTTCTGGTCTGGAATAATGGAGCACAAAGGGGGATAGTAGGACTAGATTCTTACTGTGCTTCTGTCACCAGCGACACACTCCTTGAAACATGGTGCCTCTTACAAACCCTATTTACATGCACATTTGCTTTAGTTTTGTAATATTTGCAAAGTTGCAATTCTTTTGCAACCCTGGCTGCTGAATAAAGGCAGGTCCTGCAGCGATAAGAGGATTCACTCACTAGCCAGAAAATGACCTGTTCTTTCTGGGAAAAGGGGTGGCCTGTGTGCATCTCACACTCCAAAACATAAAGCACTATGGAGCCTGAGGAATGGACACCCATGTTGTACTGGATAGTGAGTTAGGTCAAGCCATGCTCATTGGCATGATCTCAAGATGGCAAGCAGTATGAGGAGGGAAAGCATGTCTTGGGGAAAAGAGGATTTGGATCAGGCAAAGAGACATCAGCCTTCGATACTGGTGGGGGCTCGGGGTAGCTGGATCCAGTCAACAGCATCCAGGTGTGAAACTCTTTTCTCAGAGAGGTCATTGCTACAAAAAGGCCTGGAATCATTGCTGCAAGGAGTGTAGTTTTGAGTAATTTCAATTCTTCAGTCAACAGCTGGCTAATTTTTAAATGTGTCTCCCTCATCTTGCAAAGCAACTGATGTTTGTGTTTAAAACGCAGATGCTGGCGTACATGTTCTACTCTGTGCCATACTATGTGGTTGCTCTGTATGGCCTACTGGTGCCTGGGTGTTCCTGGATGCCTGATTTAACCCTTATACATGCTGGAGGACTAGCTCAGGTATTTCTTTGTAAAATGTTCACTCTTGCATAGTTCTCTACTTATTAACTTCTTCAATAAGTAAGGGGAGCGGGGCTTGAGCTGCCGTGTTGTTTTATGCCATGTGATTGCCTTTTATATCTGTGAAGAACTAATTTAAGGGAGCAGAGAATCCAGCTTTTTTTATATCTTTCTATCTGCACTCTTGCTTCAGTAGACCTTTCTCCTTCTGTGGTATCTTTCTGTTCGACTCATTCAAACCTTATTATGTGCCATGCATTCTTTAGCTCAGACCATGGAGGAAGCCTGTCCCAAAGCTCTAACAGTGGATCATGTGAAAAAACAAACAGCTCCAACAAAACCATAACATACAATGTTTCCATAATATGTGTTGGCCAGCTTGGTAGTTTGAAAAAACGAAGAGAACAAGCACCTTCTACTAGTCACACAAAATGGCTATCATCAGTTGAGGATGTTGATATAATTCTGGGAACCTCCTGGGCCACAAACCACAGTGGCATTAAGACATGCTCCTGCTGCCAAAGGCATACCAATGACCATCCTTAGCTCATTGTGTTCTGATTCTCTCAAATAACTCTAGTCAATTACTAGATGGTGCTGATGGTTATGAGAAGATGGACCAAAAGAAAAAAAATTGACAAGCACTAATAAACTCTCTCTCACATCATATAGATAAACATTTAACAGTTGAGACAATGACCAATGGTAGATCTGCACCATGTGCAGGAATGAAATGTGCTCTGCGTATCCATACAATGCAGAAAATGTGCACATAATGCTGTAACAATAAGGAGAACATAAGAGACACAGCAATAAGGGTAAATCAAGTATTGCTGTTAGACAAACACAGACCAATAGTTTGTTCCCTGTGCCAGAGATAACATTCATGGATACAAACTGCAGTCCAGCTTAACTGCCCAGTGAGGATGGGGGGAGTGACTGTTTATTTTCCACTTGGGAACTACTATCACAGGAATGACTTTTTTTTTCCCCCCAACAGTTTATAGAGAATCTTGAATCACCAAATTATATCAAAAAAGAATCTGGCAAACACATTACTGAAGAATTTTAGATGCTCCAAAGGTATCAAAAATATTATACAACTGTGTTTGGCCCAAATCTAATCTAAAAAAAGCACAAGCCAGCTAAAGTAGGCAAGCCAATGTCAGGAACCTTCTCTTCTGACAGATTACTCGGGTTTCATTAATTCCCCAGGCAGGCAGGAAAGAAACTGCTCCTTCAAGGATTATTTAGCATTTTGTGAAATAAACCAGAAGTCAAAGTATGCTGACTGTCATAACCTTATAAACCTACCAACACCTCAGACCCTCAGATTGGAGGTGGCTTTTTTAAAAAAAAAAAAAAAAACAAACGTTGCTGTTATGATGTCTGGATTCCCAAACACCTGCACTAGGGTTNTTTCTACTCAGCATTTCCCATTTTAATTTTTGAAGCTTGTCAAGGAAATACTCTGTGCATTGACAAAATCTAATTGATTAAGGGAACTGTGAACTGTATCTTGTTGTACAATCCCCACATTTTCTCCTGGTTCAAAAACATTTTGTAAAGGGTTGGTTTATTTATTTATTTATTTATTTTTTTGTAATTTTGACTATAATGCACTGCAGAATGAACTTCAGTCATCCCACAACTGAAAATAACTTACTTGATTTGACTCTCAAAAAAAGAAGCAGCTGAGTACAGTCATGGAAAGGACATAAGTACAATTAAAGACACAACACAGTTTCCATGAAGGCAAATCAAACTTAAAATAAATAAATAAAGACTTTAACAGACCTTAATATCCTCCTTGGTAATGAAAAGAAAAATGCATTCTGTAGAAAACCAAGTCTAATAAATAATAACTTCATTTTGTAGTGCATCATTAGTAAGAATCTTCACGGGCTACAAATAGAACAAAAAGTAACAGACAAACATTTAACTTTTTGTAATGCTCAGAACTCACTAATATGCCACAACTCTTCTAAGAGACAAAACCCACGCAATAAGGCTAAGATCTTCAAAGGCATCTAGGAGGCTTTGGGAGTTCTGGGTCTCTCAGAAACCAACTGTTACAGCTCTTTCTGACAAGGTTTGTGAGCTCACTGCCAGGTGTGGCTGGCCACTCCTGGAGACAGGAGAGCCCTCCGCAAAGGATCACGTAGCTTAGCACCTCGTTCACCCAGAAGCAGTTCTAAGATACCCCAAGGGGGGTCTTAGTGCTTAGGTAAACATTAGACAGTCCCAAACTTCCCTCACAAAGCCTGGTGGTGGTGGCTGGGTATTTTCTTCAGAAACTGTTACCTTGTACATTGAGAGGTCCTGGCTGCCTGTGCAGGAGTTCCCAAGGTGAGGAAAGGCAGCAGGTGTCTGAGCAAGAGCACCCAGGTGCCAAAGGCAGCTCCCATCTGAGACAGCTGAGAACAAACGGGCTGCAAGAGATGACTGAGTTATTCAGCTGGTATAAAAAGGCTGCTGATAGTGTGCCCCTGAACATCTGCTTACTGTGTAAGTTATTTACAGAAACATGCTAAGTGGCACTCTGCTGAAGTGTGTTTGTATTTGATTTCTTTGATTGCCCTGTTTCCTGACTCCAGTTTGCTAGATCAGTGCTCCGTCTTAAGTGGAGGTGGTTATAATCTCCTGAAAACCAATTTCCTTTGCAGTTTTGATGTACGGTCTGAGCCTAACCTTTTGCCAGAGGGATGTGTATTAAAGCACCTGCACTGTGTTTCACTTTCTGCTTTGCTAACCGTGAAGAGAATTGTATTCTTTGTGAGTCCAAAATAACTCCTGCCGAAGCCAGAAGAGAGGGCGTGATTTGGCCACTGTGCTTCTCTGCATTACTAAAATCCTGGTGTCCCTTGCTCCTGCTCTGCTTAAGATCAATTTGATGTTTGTCTTCTCAGATCTCCCTCACTGCAAAGTAACTAAATAAATAAAATTGGACACACGATAGTTAATGAGAATGAGCTGTTGCTTGAAATAGCAGGTAACAGATGGAGACAAAAGACAGTAACTATCCTGACACTTCTATCTTTAAATGTTTGTTTATGCTAAAAATACGCTTCAGCTCAGCCAGCTTGCCTTTGCACATAACCTTCGCTGTAAACATAACCTATGCTTCAGAGCCGCCCCCGGCCAAAGGCCAGATATCACCAGCATTCTGTGAAACCATCAGGAATTCTGGGATTTGCATCTGTAAGACTGAGCTAAAAACAAGCAAACAAGAACCAACAAACACCAAAACAAAAACCAACACAAAAGAAACTAACAGAGCTTCCAAGTTTTTATCTTCTGACTTTATTTGGAGTGTCTGCTTACCGTTGGTGCCAAACACAACAGCCCGAGGTAGGTGGGTGCAAGTCCCACCCCCGTCTGTGGGCTGAGAGTTAGGAGTGCAGCTCCCGGCAGGGATGCACACACACTTCAGTGGCCGTGTGCCTGGGGAGGGATTATGGAGCCTGGTGCATGAATAATCACCCCTAAGCCAAGGTGAAACCCTACCCTCGATGCAAAGATCAGTGCCACTAGGCGCATAAGGTACACCGCCTGCCGCGCGCTGGCAGGTCCATGAATGTCTCCTGTACCAAGTTATGAATGACCTTAGCTCAGAGTGAATTTCCTTTACTGCTGTGCAAAAGTATGAAGGATAATACACTTTTTTTTTTTTTTTTTTTTTTTTTTTCCCCTAAATATGTATGTTGTATATACACCACAGGCTCAGTTTTCCCATATTGGTGCTTCTCTTCATGCTCGAACTCCTTACATCTACAGAGTCCCTGAAGAAGCAAAACAGATTTTTCTGATATTGAACATAATGTATGGGATTCTTCCCCAGCTGTTGGCTTACAGGTGTGTCAACAAGCCAGAGTTTTTTATGAAGACAAAACAAGAAGAAAAAACAGAATAGCACAACTGTTTTCAGCTCCTCTTTCTGGCGGTGTATCTAACGGGGTTTGGATGTGACTGAACTGCTCAGATGGAACTCAAATGAAGTGTGTGAGATTGCACAGTTGTGTAAAGATGCATGGTCTGTTTTGTTCACCTTGCTCAAAAAGGGAAAATAAAGATAACTGCCTTCAACATCGCTTCTCAACATTTTGACTTTACGCTGCGGTGGAGTTGGTAGTTCATATATAGTTCATGTATTTTTTCATAAGCTGCTGTGACATTTTAAAAAATACTGCGTGGAGTTAAATAATAATGAGGTTAGTGTTTTGATTCCACTGTATCAGTGAGTATCAGTGATAGCAGTCCCTATACACAGCTGTTATAGAACGTGAAGGTCAGGATTTGGAAATGTCAGAAATTACCATACATAACTCTGTAACATGCACATGTTTTATTTGTCGAAAAGTATGTCTCGTGGGTCAGCCTTGTTAAAAATCCCAAGAAATCTTTTTAGAAGCAATCAGCTGTTACGGTAAGACTCCACATATGCTATGCAAATCATATAGG
Source organism: Alectura lathami (assembly GCA_013399715.1). Classification (NCBI taxonomy): domain Eukaryota; kingdom Metazoa; phylum Chordata; class Aves; order Galliformes; family Megapodiidae; genus Alectura; species Alectura lathami. The sequence continues at coordinate 94,594 of VXAV01004705.1, forward strand.
TTTGTTAATACTTGCAAGGATTCCCTTCTGCAGGGTTACTCATCTGCCTGAAGTTAAGCACATGCTTACTTGTGTTTCTGAACTGGGCATGGAGTGCTCGCTACCTCGAGCACTCGGGCCTTACACGATAGCATGCATTTTCTCAGAGGAGGGCTCTGCTGCTGTGTTTCCCTGTGCGGCTCCTTTGGCTAATGGTGTTGGGCTGTAAACAAGTAGCAGCGTATACAGAGACCTTGCTTTGTGTGGTTTATGTTTCCACTTGCGATGACAAAGACTTAGACATCTTCTATTTGTACTCATACTTAAGGCAGTACGTTGAGTGCCTTTCTTGCAGATGAAATCAGCTGATACATTTCAACTGCAAACATTTTCTTTTGGGGATGTCCAATTTTGGGTGCTTTGATCTAGAGAATTTCAGTTTTCTTTTCAACCCTGATCAGTAACAAGAAAACGTCAGCTCATGCGCATGCATGTTGCACTCTACACAAGAAGACTGTCAGAGCAGCAAGAAATTCACCCGTTAACGCTCTGCAGCGGAACACCGAGGCGTGGGTCACAGCAGTGCTCAGAAGAGAGAACCCATGGCTCTGTACCTCCAGCCAGAGGGCCAGCCCGAAGTAGCCACAGCACAGCTTAGTCAGCGCTTCTTGGCAAAAAGGACCTTAAGCACTGGCTTCCTTTGAGCACCCAGCCTCCCTGCTGTGGACTCTTCCACGTGCGCTAGAACTCGGGACAGCTCCAACCCAGTCCTCCCGAGAAAGCCAGCCCCGAGCTGCTGGCTGTGGCAGGACACGGTGTCTCACAGACATCTGAGCCTCGATGTTACCTCCGATGGTTTCAAAGAAACTTGGCATACATTCAAGGTGAATTTAATAACCTCCCGTTATCCAGAAAAGGCAAAGTACAGAAAAAATAAAGATCTCACCTGCACTTGTATCTATTATGGTCAACTCATGTTAACAGAATGTTTTGCTTTAATACTTGACTTACATTAATACCTCACATTATTACACGTATGAAGCCAAATATGACGCTAACTTAGTTGCTTACAACCTCAAACCTTACTCCCAATACACATTCCAATAAATTTATTCTGTAAAAACAATACATTTTTTTGTTTTCTTTTTGTTTTGTTTTGTTTTTTGTATGTTTTTTTTGTTGCTTTTTTTTTTAGTTTTTTACAGTAAACTCGTCAACTACAAACCTTGAATACGCAAAAGATGTTCCAAGGACAAGCATAACAAGGATTGATAAAACCAGACTAAATATGTTTTCACAATAAAAGCTGGCATAAAAATAAATAAAAATCTCTATTATCACAATAGCAACAATAATGTACACAGAATAATGGATTTGGAATGCTTACTTACTAGTCTAGTTCTATTTCCAAAAGGAAAAAAAAAGCCAGAATGACAGCATCCTTTTTTAAGCCTTTCATTAATTAAAATTGATGTTTTCTTTTGGTTTCCCATAGGGTTCTATATCACAGTAAGCTTAAAAATGGAAAGCATCCAAATGAATGACTTCAAATTGTGTTGGCATTGGAAAAAATCCTTGTATTAATCTAAAGAAACACAAAAAGACTTTCACTAACTTCACATATAGGAACTAAGTCAGATAGTGTACATTACATCATGATTTTGAGAAGTATTAAGAGTATAACTAGCTAGGTACTTCTAATAAGGAAAGGTATTTTATTACATTATTGAACTTTGTGGTGATCTCAACGGAAAAAGATTTTCTTTATGTTGTAAACTGATCAAAACCCAAGAAAGTATGGATACAGGGAAATTGTAAATTATGTTTGTAGGTGGAAGATACTCTTGTAGCATTGTATGGAAGGGACTCGTTTCTAAGATTTACTTGTTTTTAAAAAATGCTGATTTAGAATGATCTAATTTGGAGTTACACCTTTTCTATCTAGAAAAGGAATCTAAAACATGTTCAAGTATGTGATATCTTCATAAACCTCAGCCACTGGTAAATGGCAACTTCATGCAACGAAATAATATGAAAATCAAAAAGTAACCCTTAGAAAAAAGGGTAAAATGTCATTTCTGCAAACACAACAGATAGGAATGTGAATAATGTGCATACAAACTGGGATGCTGTTGATGATACTAATGAACAGATGTGATGACTCATATCAAATCCAAGAATATTAGACAACCAAACATGGAACCTTCTTGTGTTTTCCCTTAATATTCAGCAGTCATTATGTTGGTTAAGTCTGAAAGAGAGAGAGAGAAAAAAAAATCACATTTAATGTTCAAAAAAGCATGCTGCAACAAATTTGATACAATTAATCTCTTATTCCTACTCTTCAAAGTCACAGGCACAAGCAGCTTCCTGGTCTCTTTGAACAGAATTTCTTTTTCTAGTGAAAATGGCTGATGTTTCATCAGCTAAACATACCCCTACAAAACACTGAAGAGCACAGTTTGAGAGTAAACACTTAGGGCTTTATTCAACCAAGTGGCTCAAGTCATGTCTGTGGGTTTTTGTTTTCCCCAGTCACTGAATTGCAGGTCTTGTAGTACACACACAACCAGATTTTGCACTTCTCCACTGCCCCAGACCACTGACAGGCTTCACACAAAAGCTCAGGGCCCTGCTGTATTCCTGAGCGCCTTGTGATGGGAACACGCTTTGGTTCAAACAAAGCAACGCTTAAGCACAGACAAAGATAAACACTTTTCATAGCTGACGCGTCTGAGTGTTACTTCTGCAGAGGAAATAGTTTGGCTTGGAGTTCACTGTAAAGAGGTGACAGAAAAGGAGGAAACTCCCACTCCAAGACTGAGTCAAGGTCAGTTCGTGCTTCCATTGACATTAACGGGAACAGGATCGGACTGTCCTCGTGCCATCATGGCAACTGTCTCCAAGTCTGTTTCTTCAGATTAAAGAGAGAGAGCAAAACCCACCTACAGCCATGGGGACACACTACTTTTGTCCAACAGTGTGAAGACACGTGGTGCTACATGACTACCTAGCCCTGAGCAAGACCTCCCTTCTCCTTTGTGAAGAGCTCAGGACGTGAATGCTTCTCCACCCACACCCCGACAGACGGAGAAAAACACAACACACAAGCAGAATGACGGCGTTAGTAATGTATTTGGTGGATCATCTGAGCCAAAAGTCAACATCAAGGAATAAGGGAGTGTGGGGGACAGGTTAAATCCACTGGGGATGATGGAACTGTCATTTATTTTCCACAGGCTCTGGAACAGAATATAAGAAAATACTTCAACATCCCTGCACGAACAGTTTGCTGCCTAAGCCCTCTCCCACTGGCCCCTGCTGTGTGTGATTCCAGGCCTAGAGCAGACTGCTTCTCTGTCCAAGGGGATAAGAGCACACCAGTGCCCACTGGGATCCCAGTCTGGTGGCTGCACCTCTTAACTCTGGGCTCTGTTTGTTCAGTGTAGTTTGCCTGTCCTACAACAAGGGGTTTGCAAACTACTGCAGTGCGAGCAGTAAGTAAAGCACTCTGTGAGGGAGGTCCTGGTACATCCTGACCAGTGACACCTGATAAAGGTTCCTATGAAATGCCCATGCATGTAACGCCAGCTTGCAGGGAGCTGCCTGAGCCCTGCCTCGCCTCGAGAAGTGTAGCCATGTAGCTCATTCTGAGCATCGCATGTCCAGGACCTATCTCCCCCTTAAGAGTCAAAGAGATTATGCTTACAGATGCTTTCGAGATGCTGCTTGGAAGGTTTTTTCCTTCACAGGGAGGTGCAGACACCCATTAAGGCAACAACAAGTGACTAGTCAGACTAGCCAGCCCTGATAGGCAGGATGGGTGTTGAAAGGAGTCGTTCCCTACAGCATCGCTCTCAGATCCAGCAAGGAAAGCCATCCTTTTGCAGTATTAAAGCTGATTAACAACTATGCCCCTCTGGGCCAAGGCCAGCAGGCTGGGTACCATGCTGCGAATATTGGTAATTCCATTACCCGCTGTCCCACAGATATGTCTGTTGGGCCACAGTGCAGCACAGCAGGGAGAACAACGAGCCAGCTATGCGGACCATCCTCTAGGACTTCAGCAGTTTGCAGTACCCTCTTCCATCACGACACGCACTGTGTCTCCTGGGCGTGCTCCCAGCTGTCCCAGGAGCCAGCAGTGCTCCCCCCCATAGGCACGCAGCCCACGGGATGCATGGGGCTGCATGGGAGCACCTGGGCCTCTCCAGGCTCCTTCCCCAGCCAGGCAGCAAGGCTGTCAGTCTCCCACGTCAGCCGCTGAACAAGGATGCGGCACAGCTGAGCAGTTTCCATGGTCTCCATGGTTTCACTTTTTTTCAGAAACAAATCCCCTCACATCATCTTTGTTTGAACACATCGCCCAGCTTTACTGTAAGGCACGGCGCAACGTGTGCTGCTCTGGCCAATGCCGCTGCACACAGAAGAAACAGCACGGAATCTGCAAGTGAAAGATTTCAGTAAAATTGAACCTGGAGCCATAACAGAAGGACTGGTAATACAGAGCGCAGGGAATAAAAATAAACCCCCAAACTGTCTTGTTTTTTTCTGGCACTGAAAATTCCTTCCTTAACAGTACCTGGCAGTGCAGCCATCCTGTGCTCTTGGATGGGCAGGAGGGTAATTATTTACTTGCTCTTCACGAGCACTCTTATTCCACACTGATTTGAGGTCAAAGCAGTTACAGGATTCAATGCAGACAGAGATGCAAAGCGAGCAATTAATCTATACCAGCTGCTTTAATCTCAACTTGCATTCAGACGTTCCTGTTTCTCCCGAGTTACGTCCCGTTGCCTTACTGAGCAGTGCTGCTCTCCTGAGCTGTGTGAAGGCCGCAGACAATGTGACTCCTTACACCAGTGGTTGACAGCATGCCATTATTTGATTGTTACACAGGAATTTTTACTGTGCATTTTTACAACAGTTTTCTTTTTTAGAGGGGTGGGTTTTAACTTACCTCAAATTCCTGAAAAAATTCAGACAGAAGTGCATACTCTATTTCAGTTCTCTGGAATAATGCCCATATAATGCTTTTACATTGAATAGAGCCCTAAATGTTGTGCTTTTAATGCTGAAAAAAGCCCAAAGCTGGTATGCAGCCCAGTCCACGTTATTCTTAGGAAGTAAAAAAGGAAGAGCAAACCAAACATCTCAAAACCACATCAGAAAGACACAACGAAGCTGTTTATCTGCTCAGCATGGCCATAACCCTTTTCTTTTAAAACAGTAAATGGAATTGTTGCTACCCTACAAGAACATCACAACAAAAAATGTGTCTTGGACACAGGCTGTTTAAAATATGTTCTCCCAATTGCAATAGTATCAGATGGCAGTAATTCTGGACCAGATTTTGATCCCCTTATTCATGTTGGCAAGCAGTTGCCTCCACAAATAGATCCACTGACTCCCATGTTAGTAACTGATTGTCAGTGTGAGTAAAAAGATCAGAGTCCTTTGCCCCACTTTCATATTCTGGCTGTACCAGGAGAAAACAAACAAACAAACAAAAACCAAACCATATATAATTTCCAACAAATCTAGTATTTTTGAAAGACTCAGTAAAATCATTCACCTCCTGAAAGGCAACCACCTGCATCCTCGCCCAGCCTCACACAGGTAGGCTTGCACAAAGAGCTTACCAAGACAATGTCTGGACTAGTAACTAAAATAAATGCCTAAAGAACAGCTTGCTGCATACCCTGAGTGCTGACCCTAACATCCAAATGCTTCTTAATAGGTTAGCGACTGCAGTCAGCTTTAACATGTCATTATAGGGGTAACCAGAGCAGTGAAAGCACAAAGCGATTTAGGCGGTCAGTTATAACGTTTCAGAGCTATGCCAGCCAAGAACCAAACACACAAGTCACAGGAGATTTAAATGTGGAATGTAAATATGCTGCCATAAATTCACTGATTTGTGAGCTAATTCGGTACCATGTAAAGTAAACAATACGGAGCCATGAATACCTTTCCATGGGAGTATCCTGTTCATGGGGTATTTTGAGAAAGCCAGAACGATTTAGTGTTTAACAGCAGAGGGCTGTCATGGAGGGTCTGTGACTTGACATGAACAAGCTCTGGGATGGGCTGCCTTAGTCAATATATTATTAGCTAATTAATATTAGATAATACAACTCTGGGGTTCAGGCTTTGCATCTTTCTGATGAGGGAATCAGACAAACAAGCAGAGAGGGAAGGAGTCTGAGAACAGGCAGGGGTGGCAGGATGCAGTTGTGAGCTGTCTGGGCATGAGGAAGCTCATGTCCCCTCTGATGAGTGGCTGTAGTCCTCAAGAATGTGAGAGAAACGAAGAGATAGGAAGAGCTAAGAAAAGAAAGAAGTTTTGTCAACCCCAGGGATAAAAAAAAAATCATGAGTTGAGCCCTTGAAAAGTATTAAATTGGTTGAAAAAATCATCATAGCTTTGGAAGTGCTTTTATTTGCTCTGGGTTTTGAGTCTTTAGGAAGCCATCACTTGACATTTCTAAGCTTTCCACTACCACCTGGAGGTTAGAAATTTCATTAAAAAAGGGTCGGTGAAGATGCTCGCGCAATCGTTTGACTCCAGCAGTTAACCCTTCAAGAAGACCCCCGCAATGCTGAGGGAAGACTGCGACTAAAAGACGAGGCTCTGGAGGGGGCAGACGTGCCTTCAGCTGGCAGGCCAGGCGCTAGGAAACATAACCACTGCCTCATTACGGAGAGAAAAACTGCTCGCGTCCCTCAGCCTTGCGTGGTCAGAGCCCTGGGGGAGCCGGGGCCCAGGCCGTCTGCTGCGGCCCTTTGCAGCTCCCGCGGCGCGGCAACGTCTAAGCCACCAGGCCCAGCAGCGCAACCAGTAGAAGGAAGCTCGTCCGCCCTTGGGATCAGGCCCCTGAACTCTCGCTTTTCTTTTCTCCTTGCCTTGAGGACAACTTTCCACGGGTAGTTTTGCTTCGGGGACGGTGAGCGGGCCTGCACCCCCCCACCCCCCTCAATTTCCTTGGCTCTTGGCGCCATCTTACGGCCAGAGGAAGGCCCTGAGCCGGGCGGGCCGCACGCAAGGCCCGGGCGCACCGCGGGCAGGAGGCCCACTAACGCTCTCCTCACAAGCTTGTAAAGAGACCAGAATTACACGTAGATCGTGTTTTAATCTGACCTGGATGTGCTTCTGAATTCATGAGCGCAAACATCAGGTCTGCATCCCACCCCTGAAGGCAGGTGCCAGCCGTTTTCCATCTTCCTTTCTATGGGAGTGAAGTCTGAGGGCAAAGGCTGGAGGCTACGTGCCTGCCTGCTTGATGCAAACTGAAATAATTCTGATTACTCCTTCCTTGAGTGCCTTGTGTCTGATGAAGGGTACTTCCTAAAAAGACACCTGGCCTGTCTCTGAGGAGACCAGGAGATGGGGTGTCTCCTCGTGATTCCAAAAGAGAGCTGCAGCACTGACCAAACCTAAACAGAGGTGCAGAAGAAGATGCACAATGACATGCAAAATGCTGATTCTGCAGTAGAAGTGAGCCCAGGGTAAAACATTTGGATCGAGATATGAATTCCTGCAAACTTGGCTTTGAGCTTAAGTTTAAGCTGCCCTTAAAACCACCTGTTTGTGTAACTGCTACTAAAACTTCACCTTCCCCATAACATTAGAAGCATCTGAGATCTAGTTAAACACCGATCACTCATGTATGAAGTGAGCCCAAGTGGTGGGGCTGTAGGAACCAGAGCAGAGCCAGCTCCTCACATGGGTATGGCAGTGTTTGCTGTGAATATTTCTGCAGAGGTGGTGCAGGAAGGACAACGGGGACTGTGACTGACTTCAGCACTGAAATATCTGCAGTCCTGAAAAATGCTGCAGAGCAGCATGACATTCTAGCATGCTGGGCTCTGCCTCCCAGCGGTTACAAGAAAGTCACATACAGAAGGAAGAGCCATATAAATATCACCAGCCACAGAGCCAACACCCCGTGGGACTTCTTAGCCACTTAATCCGTGGCTGACCTAACTCAGGAAGCATTTGGTTCTTACATGGAGAACGTGCCTGAAGTTCACAGACATTCCCTGTCACTGCTACAAACATGGGAAACAAAGCACACCCTCCCGAACCTCTTGCCGGCTCGGATGGCCATTAGGGCTGGGATTTTCACACAGATACCTCTTTGGGGATGGGAAGGTGCCACAGGGCTCACTCACCAGAACGCAGCCAACACACACCCTGCGCTCAGCACACCCCTCAGCCCCAGCCTCCCAGACTAAGCAGGTGAGGTGCTGGGACAGACTGGTGGGTGCAGGGTCTGCTTGCGCCAGCCTCTGGCTGAGGCCAGCTGCTTGTTCAGTGAATAGGAGAGGGTCCTGACCCCAGGAGCCACACACCAAGATCTTCATGAGGCAAAGAGCCACAAACTGACACTGTACCTCAGAGAGACAAGGGGACAGGAAGCTCTGGGAGGAGCCTTAAGCATGAGGTGCCAGCATCTCCCCAGAGGCTGTGTTTTGTCAGAAAGGGCTGAGGCTGAGTATGCAGCTGGGTGCTAAGGCACCTCGGCAATGTCAGACGAGAGCCTGCGCTGGCAGGCTCCCTCCCACACCTGGGAATTCATGTCACTCAGCAGCTCCGGTGACAGCCCAGCCACGTGGCAGAGCCTTGGCAGGGAACCGCTCAAGAATTGGTTCTGAGAGGAGCTGTGAGGAGCACGGAGCTTGTGTTGCTCCAAAGGCACAGAAATAGTACTGGTTGTTAAAGGGATGGTTAGCCAACCCCCATGCCAATACCCCGTGCAGCAGCCTTCCTCTCTGTTGCCGTGGTCACGACAAAATAATACTGACACGAACACACAACTGACACAAACACACAAGGAGAGTGTCTGAAGCTGCATACAATTACATATCCTATATATGTATGTAACTATATATATATATGGTACTGTGCACAGCAGGCTGTACGCCTTCTCCTTGGAAGACCATATCCCAGCGCAGGATCTGCCCTAAAATCCACAGTATGCAGAGACTGTAATGCGCACAGGAATCCTCACGAACTCTAAAGAACTCAGTGGGATTGAACAGATTTTAAACAAGGGTGAAAGGGTAAGCAGGCTCCCACTGCTCAGTGAGCCAAAATGCACTGTGCAAACAGTCTGATTCTGCTCTCGCATCAGTTTTGCATCATCGCAGCTCATGGTTTTCAGAAGTTACTCTCAGCTGACATCCATGCAAGTGCTGGAACAAAAATAGTGCTTATGGTACCTTTTCTCGTTCAGTCCTTTCCCAAGAGCAGAATTTGTATCAGTGGAGGGACCAGCCCCACGTCTCTGTTCCAGACACATTCTGACCGCTGAGACACAATGCAGAAAGATCTGCATGTGGCATGCACAGGTCGCTGCGTCACAATGCCTCTCACCCCTAACTTCAGAGCCCCGTGGTAGTGAACTGCATGTTAAGAAAATCACAGTAATGAAAGATTACCCCTTCACTGGTTTTCTGCAAATCTGAAGAAGTGTTTCTTGTGTCGTTGCCTGCGTCCCCAGCATCAGAGCTGCTCTTATTTTCTTCCTCTTTGCAGTCCTTATCATCTTCGTCTCCAGGAGATTTCCGTGACTGCTTGGAGGACTTCTAAAATGATCAACAACAAAGTTATACAAAAAACTGCCATTGAGAGACACTTTTTTAATATATGTGCAATGCTATCTGATTATGTGGTTGACTGTTCAAGGTGAATATTGGGGAGGATATGTCGGGTGAAAAGCATTTTCCAGGTGAAGCAGGTGGAGTTACTGACATTAGTAGATGTTCTGTGCTTGGCACAGGTTTGTAGCACAGCTGTCTGTAAGACAGACACAGTAATAGGAGATGGGTATTAGTGTTGGGTCACCTGTAGGTTTTGTTAGTCAATGAAACAGATGGTGCCAGCCTGACAAAAGTTTTGATTAAACACAGAGATGTAAAACGAGAATAACATTAGCAGAACTGCTTTCTATACTTTTTTTTTAGTGCTGTCAGCTTTAATAAGTTAACATTAAAGCCATGTGGAACCAATATATCTTTCCTGCTCACTCTATGTTATGCAATTCTACAGTACAAAAGGATAAATTGTAGCATTAAGCCACCATTTTCCTAATCCTCTGTTTGCCCAGAGTCTTCTGGAAGGAAGATGGTAGACCAGACCTGAATTTCTAATGTAAAACACACAAAGAGGGTGAAATTACTTAAAACACTTTGTTCAGTGGGTGGAAAATAAAGCCCCCTGCTCCCCCCACACTAAGCCTGGATCAGATTGTTTGCTTGCTTCTTTTCATTTCAGTTATTTTCCACTTTCAGAAGAATAACATGAATGTGAATGAATGGGACTGCCAGACCTTCAACAATCTTTTAAGCAAAGGACGACCTGGAGGTGCGCATGGAACTGCAGGAAGTGACCGTAACAGAGACCGTAACCTCTCACACAGGTGTCAAGAGAGGAATGTATCTGAAGCCAAAGCTGCCACCTGCACAGGTGCTTGCACTGACCAGCCTTTACAAGGCAGTCTGAGGCACGCTGCTTTTAGCTTCCTCATCTGTGCTGTCACTTGGGTAGTCATGGGGTAGGCAGGCCCTAGAACGAAAGCCTTACACCTACTAACGAGGGACCCTACTCCCCAGTTAGAGTCAGTTCTCCCCGCCCCCCCATTCTGTTTCCTGTGCTGAAGCCATGAGGTGCATGATGTCCTGGTTATAAATACACGTGGGTAACAACGGAAAAACTCAGAAGATAACCTTTGAAGTGTAGGATTTTTTTCGTTTTGAGCCTGCTTTTTCATTCTTTCTTTTGCCTTTTCCATCCTCTTCTACCCGATCACCTTCCTCCTCACTGCTGGCATCTGCTGTATTTCCTCCTTCGCCCTCAGTTTCTGATGAGCTCTGTTGCTGAATTGCCTTTAAGGTAACAGTAGTGATAGAGAATAACAATACTCATACAAACAACAAAAATATCACTAAAATTTATTACTTCTGAGTTAACAGAAAAGCACTGGTGATAGAGAGGTAAAACGAATCATTCTAGACAGGAGGAGCTCAGGTTATTCTTGCAGTTACCAAGAGAAGGGGCAGTAGAGGCAGGATTCTCAGCCACCACTTGCAAACAGTTATTAGATGCAGGTCCTGGGTTACTATGTTCTGAGGTATTTACACAGAAACTGATAACAAAAGAGCATTTGCTGGAGAAGTCAGGGCTGTTCAGCGGAGAGGCCCGGCATGTTCCACCTTGGGCAAAACTATGGAAGCTTCTAGACTTTGGCTGTACATAGGGGAGACTTGTTCAGGAGAAAAGATGGCTGTTACAGACCCCCCCGGAGGGCACGACCTCTGTGTTAGGAAAAAGCGAACACTGACCAGAAGGCTGGGAGCTCTCTGACAGCCCATCTCCCACAGTCTATTCACTAGATCTTTTTAAATCCCCGAGTGTATGCAAAACATCTGCAGGGCTGAAAATATGAAACAGGAACAGAGAGGGGCAGCAGCTTGCCTGCAGGTGGTCCGTACCTCAGGTTGGTAAGGGTTTGTGCTAGTAACGTAATAGGTGTTCGCCAGCTTTTGGAGGTGATTTCTACCTTCAAAAGACCACATTTTTTTAATGAGAAAAGTTCGCTGGCTTTATGCAGCCCACTGACTGCTCTCCTCCCTCCCCAGCTGCACTGACGCTTTCCTCCTGACATCCGACAGGGAGAGCTGTTGCACAGCGGCTGCTGTCTGGTAACAGCAGCCTGAGCCTCCACCTTCTCACCCCTCACAGCTCCGGCTGGGGTGCCCGACTGTTATGCATCACCAATGCAAAAATCAGAAGTGCTGTGACCTTAAGGCCTGTGTGGAACGCACTGAACTTGATATAAAAATAAACAACAGAAAGAAGAAGTCACGTTTATAGAGGGGTAAATAAAACCTCCCATTTTTAATTCAGCTAAACCCGCTGCAGAATTTTCCACTTCACCACCCCAAAATATCACAGAACGCAAAGGGCTCGGCAGCATGATTAAAGTGCCATGTGTCACAGAGTGGGGACCACTCTGTGTCTTTACGCTACACTCTAATCACCAGCTGTGAGACTTCCTAGCTCCACCAAACCCAGGACCTTCCATCAGCACTCATACAATGTTTATGTAGATAAGGAGTCTTCAAAGAAGAAAATAAGAAAGATAAGGAGGAAGAGAAGTGAAAGTCATTTACCTGATATCCAGTAAACTTTACTCCAGGGTTGTTTTCTATTTCCCACAGGCCTTCATTAAATCCTTTTCGTTTGTTCGACTTCCCAAACTTATCTTTGTATTCTTTGTATGGGAAAAGGTCTTTGGGCCCCAGGAACGCACTGCATTTGAACAAAGGTAACATACAAAAGAGGTCTTAAATTCCTCCTCTTTGAATTGAAGCCATTAACAGAGCAAATGTTTTCCTTATTCTTCTGCTCATTCTATCACTTTTGTTTTACATTTTATTTATTTATTTACCCACTGGCTTTGCGTTACTGCCGTGAGTCTGAATTTCAGGACTGGCTCACCATCCCCATGTCTGATGTTGCAAAACCATGCTGTGTCTCTCTAGAAACAACTACAACGAGTCTCATTTATTACATTAACTCCTGCTGGGAACTGGCACTTGAGCAGTTTATGAAAGGGATTACATGACGTAACTGCCTGCAACAGCAAGGGACCAAACCTCCAGTCCTGTGTGTTACAATTCCAGAAGGGCCTAAAAATAATCCCATAAGAAAAGTTGAAGCTTTTAAGGCATGCCTAGAACCCAGAGAAAAACGCATCCCTTGCACGACTAGCCAGAACAAGCAGTGGCATTTATCTTGATCCATACTGGCAGCAACCCTCAGAGCTTCTTCCATGGTATAAGCCCCCCACACGCTGGATTCTGTCGAACACAATAAAAATGTTCTCGTTCCCCAAAATCTTACAATCTCATATAAGACAAGAAACAATGGCTGAGCATAGGCAGATGAGTAATACAAGGAAACAATGAGACACACAGGATGCTTGTGGCCAAATTGTTTTGTAGACAGCACAGCAAAGGAAGATTTTGTGCTCTGCTGCTGCATGTCAGCTACGCACTGTTCCAACTAATTTTAGGCACAGACTCCACAGTGCAGGTGAAAAATAAAAACAGCAGTGGACATTTAGCCTGCTCCTACACGATGTCCAGCAAAGTTCTCACTTCTTGTATAAAACCGAGGAACGCATCATTTTCTTTTCATTGGCTGTCTATATCTGGGGTGTTTACTGTGCTCTGTATCACAGAACCAGGACAGCCAACCATAAGTTAAATTAAAAACAGTGAAGTTAAGAAAAAACCCACAATACTTCACTCCCACGTGGAAGATGCTGTGCTACCAACGACAGAGGAAGTCACACTGCCCCACGCTATAGTCACTGCCCTACTTCCCGATGATCTCTGCAGCTGAAGCTAACTCTGCGGTCTCTTATCACAGGATCTTGGAGCCCACCACTCACAACTCGTTTATTCTCATAACATCACCACGACGTACACAAGCTGCCCATTTTTGCAGACGGGCTTCTGAGGCACAGAGATCTGCCCAAGATCAACAAGAACGAGCAGTTCTAACACAAGTAACAAAGAGCAGCCTTATGAAACTTACCACGGCCTACCTGAACGTAGCTCAACAGTAATGTATGGAAATGTCTCTGCAGCCTTTCATGTAAACACTGAAAAATTGTCCGCGTCTTCGAAATACATTCATTGCCACTGGGAGAGTATAACAATTTCCACTGCTCTGTTTTAAAACTCACGAGCTGCAGTCTACAGTTCATCACGAACAGTTACGTTTTTTCAGTTATTAAAGCAGTAACTACAAAATGCTTTCCTGGTTTGGATGTTATAGTTGGATCAAGGGCTAATAAAATCCAGAAGAAAAGAGATTAATAGTTTGGGATTCGTTCATTTAGAATAGTAGTGGTCGGATTTTTTTTTTCTCAAAATGTTTCTCAAGAAAAATGTTTTCATTAAGAGAAAATGTTTTCATTGAGGCACCATACGTTTATTCTTTGTTTATCTTATCTTCCTTTTAGACTATTTCATGACAGTAGTAGTAGATCACAACATATCAAAATATCAGATTGTTTCATTGCAGCAACAGGAGGAAATATTTTAACTAGGGGAGAAGCTATTTTGATTTTGATTATGCAGAAACTGTCCTTAAAGATTTTAAAAATGAAACATGATGCATGAGCTCTGGCCTTAGTATGTTCTGAAATAACTTTACAATTCAAAACAAAACAATTTTTTGAATAAAACCTCAAACCCTTACAACTGAATTTAAAATGTCATCACAATTTCTTTTTTTTTAATGTTTCGTTTCTTAAGGACTTCTAAAAGCATGATCCTTGCAAGTGGGAAAGTTTTAAAATGTAAATGTTTCATGCAAAATGAGAATTGTGATTCTTTTTTTTTTAAACCAGCTCAGACACAGTTTAAAATAGAGTAGAGGCTGGTTAAATTACAACGCTGAAACTCTGCACTTTGTAGCAATCACTGTGAGACCTAACTTACCCTCCCTGTTCTGATCCCTTTCTCTCCCTACCAGGTCTGCCAGCTCTGGTCTTCCATCACTTGTGAGAGCTCCGTCCCACGATATCCCCAGCAGAAATCTCAGAGGAATGCACACATTTCAAAGCTATGTGAGGATCGCATGAGACTCCGGGGTCTGCTGCCTTTTGTTTTACCAGCTACCAAGTTCTCACACAGGGCAAGAACCCAAACGTGTCCCAGTACAACAGCCTCTCTGCTCTCATGTACACCTGTGCAAAACAAGTTCGTCCTCGCACCTGAGTTCAGACGACTCTTTAATAAATTTACATCAACACTTTTCTTCACACAAAAGACAGAAACCGATTATTATTTATCCTCGCACCACGGTGTAACATCCATGCAGCAGCATTCACGCCTACATTCGGGTTTCACCCTTGTATGTTAACACAAATGAGCTAGGCCCATATGGCCTATCTCTGCTCTCCCAGTGGCTTCTGTTAGGATTTGTTCCAATAAAAGCAGAGGAGATGACTTTAGCTGAAGTGGAAGGAGACATTTTCAAAGGAAAAGATCACGCTTATTCACTTACGTTTCATGAGTCCCAAAAAAGAAGATGGGGTATTTATTTGCTGGAGGCTTCACGGCTCCTTCAGGGAGTTCATCAATCTGTGAGACAGAAATGGACACAGGATCACTACCAAACGTGGTGCTCTCACCCCTGAGCCCCCGCCCAGCCATGGGAGCGCTGGCACAGGCACCCCCAGCCCTGGGAGGATCCCTGCGTGCAGGGCTGGGAAGGGCAGACAGCTGCTGAAACCAAGTGTCCAGAGAACTCCCTGGCCAAGAAGAGAGAGCCCAACAAATCTAAGTACCCACAGGGCAACACCAGAGAGCGGGTGAGCGGTTTGCTGCCTGGGGCTCAAGCAAGTCAGGCTCAATATAAGCATACAGAGTCCTGCCAGGTATCACTGGAACTGAAAGCTAAGTGCTGACATCCCACTGCCATAAGAAAGCTGCGCTCTGGTGCAGCAAGCAGATGCAACCTGCATGTTTTCACTCAGGAGGCCAGGCCTACATGTGCTTTCTTTCTCTCTTCCCGCTGAAGGACTCCAGACACTGCATTCTTGTTGATTAATAAACACCAGATTGTTTTTAAAGGACGTTCTCTTTCACTGCAAAGCATCTGCTGGCTGCACAGCTCTCATAGGACCACAAGCTCTGACACCAATTTAAGTCCTTTTGGTCTTGCCGAAGGGACACCAGTGGGGGACAGAGAAACCAGAGCCACGTTGGGAGCTCCTTTCTCCAAAAGGAACAAGTGCCTGTCTTTTAGGCCTGCATGGAGCATTCTCTGTAGGTACGCCCAAACTAGGGGGTGGACGAGCACTTCCAGACCGTGCCCTGAAGCCAGGGGTACAGCAGCTGCCATGCAGCAGTGCGGGCTGCAGGGCTCTGCATCATGCTGGCACCCTTCTTTTATTTAACAGAGCTAATAATTGATAAATAGAGGGAGAACGCACAACTTAATCGCACGCAAAGGGAAGATACACACTGGTGCAACACAGAGGCTTGCATTCAGCTTTAGTTCAGCTGTGTGTAAGAAGGAGCAGAAACAACACAACAGGCTGCTCGGGGTCCTCTTTGTCACCAGGAATATACAGGGGAAAGACTGCCAAAGATATTTTTCCATGACTCATTATTTTCTGACATTCACTATTTGTTTTTAAGTAAGTGCCCATAATGTGATTATTCGCTCAGTAATTCACGATTTAAATACAGTTATTAGACTGTAACAGTGAGAGAAGGTATGAAGGGCAAAACACTGCAACTCTCTTTACAAGCTGACAGCAAGTCGGGGAGATAATATGTCTCACTCCACAACACATCACATGGTTGCTTGAAGCTACGCTTTGGAGCAACAAAGGCCATGCTAGCAGTTTACCAAGCATTACCAGGGCAATACACCTCGGCTGCTGGAGCACCACAGCCATCCTCACTGTGACAAGGATGATGTCCAGAGAGAGGCAAGATCCCAGAAAAATGTGGGCTCCAGTGACTGAGACAAACAATGTCTGCTGGGACTAGACAGAGAATCTCATCTGGCTGCTTGAAACGTGGAGCCAGCTCTGGGCTGCATCACAGAACAGCGCAGTCCAGTTCCTGTCTCAGCCCTTTAAGAATTTCTCATGAACTACAGCTAACAGCTGTAAATGATCAGTAATGCGGAGGAATGAAGACATGCTTAGCAGGGAATGCTGACCAGAAGGGAACAGGGATCTTACATCACACAGCGTGCTGCGGTCCAAAGCGGTAGGATCTTCTGAGCAACATCCCCCGCGCAGTTTAAGCCCCGTGTCATATTCCCAGCAGTGTACACACCGCTAGCTGAGGAGCAGCACCAGGCGGGGTAAAGGACAGCACACGCATTTGCCACGCAGCTCACCTGCTCTCCATTTTGTGGCACCTTTCTTTGTTCACCTGAGCATCCCCCCCGACTAGGGATCATCGCAGGAAACCATAAAAAAGCTTTTCGTAGCTTTTGGAAGTTGGCATGCACATACAAACACATGCAGTACAAATCTGCACTAAACAGCTCAAGGACAGGCTGCTAATGCCCTCACTCAAACATTTCACTGTGCAGCTGAGGTCGAGACTCTGCCTGCCTTTGCTGGTTTTGCTGCGAGCCCCTCAGCTCTCGGCTTATTTCCCTAGTGCTGTAATGAGGTCGAATACAAAGTGGCAGTGATGTCTTACAGCCATTTAAATCCGTGACAAAAACTCCAGGGAATTTAGGGAAGGGGGAAGAGACCCCCTCTGCCATTAGGAGAGATCTCTTTCACCAGAAAACCTCTTTCAGCAAAGCCCCTGCATTAGAGAGCAGGAGAAGCAAGCTTTGTGTGCTCTATCCGTTCCCAGCAAAACCACCTTAGCCCCCTGTGAATGGCGAAGCTCTAAGTGCTTATTTAGCTGCAGAACAACCCCAGCACTCCTTGATGATTGCTGCTGTTTTGCAGTAATGGAAAGCAAGCAGTACAACAACCATACCGCAGCCCCCTGCTGCTGCACTCGGTCACAAATTATTCCCATCCTACAAGATGTTTTGGTTAAATATGCTGAAGATTTGGAGCTGATATTTTTCCCCATATCAGCAAGATCAAAGGCAGAGAGGGAGGGAGGGAGGGAGGGAGGGAGGGAGAGAAAGAGAGCGGGTGTGCGAGCACACGAGCGAGGGAAGCATCGCTGCTTCGAACCAGGAACAAAAGAGATAAGTGCAGCCGTACCAGGGCGCAGTGTTGTAGCCACAGAAACCCCACTAATGACTACAGCATCTGTCTGTCGGAGAGCCAGGCTGCTGCTGCATTTTGCTCCTGAAAGGAAACAAACAGATTCTAAAGTGCCCATTGTAACCTGCAACCAAACAAGAGATTCAGCCCCTCCTGAACCTGAGCAGGCAGTGGGCTGGAGCTTGCAACCATGGACATCAGGGAGAGCAGTGCATGGCGTGCAAATCTGATCCCTGCATCAGCAACATCATGGGCAGCCGCTTCAATTATGGCTAAAATTAAAGCAGGTGGTTTCAGATTTCGAGTTTTATCCCCTTTCCTCCCATTGCTGTCATCTGCTTAATGAATAACAATCGCTTTCTTTTTGCACAGCCTCAGCAGAGCTGCACTTCCCAGCGTTTGTTTGCCAACCAAGCAGCAGAGCTTTAAAGACATAACCGCGCTTTTTCTTTTGGCAAACAAATGCCAGGCTTGTAGGGTCAGGAATGCTGAACAGAAAATTCAGCCTGGACCTCTCCACCCAGAGCAGGGTTTTATGAAATGGTGTTGCTAGGGACTACCAGCATGGAAGCAAGAAATCTGCCTGCTGACATTGTAGTGTGCAGGCTAGGATGCACAAGCAGCCTGAATATTTTGCTCTCGGCGGTGCTGAGTAACTGCTGACCTCTCAGGCAGCGCTCCCAGCCCATTCTCACAGCCTGGCTTCAGCAGCGCTCGCCCTGCAACCCCTTCTCCCGCAGCTCCTGCTGGGGTCGGGGGTAGGGGCACAGGGGCTCTGGCTGGGGGCTTGGACGGGAGCCGCAGCCCCGCAGGCAGGAAGGCAGCGCGGAGCTGCCCTCGGAGAACAGCAGGGCTCCGCCGGGCACAAAGCAGCCCCAGCAGCCTGCTGCGGGACGGGGCAGCGCGTTGCGGGCAGGCGGGTCTGCACCCTGCGAGGGCTGGTGCAGCAGGAGGGCAGGCTGCGGCCCCTCCCGGGTGCTCTGCTCTGCAGAGCTCTGCATTCCCCGCAACGTGTCTCTCCCTCCGACACGGAGGGAGACGGCAAGCTGGGCCGGTTTGCCTACATAAAGAAGCCTGCTGCGGAGGCTGACGGTACTGCGGCAGCCGAGGCAGGGGCAGCGCCGCCCGGCACAGCCAAGGGCATCCCAGAGCCGTCCCCTTCCGCTGCGAGGGACAGCAGGAGTCAGGCCGGGCTGTCTCAGCACCTCTCTGCTGCGGGTATGCTGCTGCTCAGAACGAATTCCAGGCTATCGGGGTGGCTCCCGGACCAGAACAGTTCCCAGACCCTATTCCATTATGTTCCAACAGAATTCTGCACTGAAAAACCCCCACGTACTGTGCAAAAATACCTATCGGGTCCACACGCAAGGACAAGAAAGCATGCAGAGATGCTTATGTGGGCACTGAAACCACAAGAGCAAGTCCTCTTATTTTGCAGAAGGAGGGAATTAAAACTGCAGAGCAGTAATCACTGATTGTTTTGACATGCTGTAAATGCCTTTGATTGGCAAAAGCACACAGAAGCATTGCAGAGATCTGTATCTCCCACCGAAATCCCCGGAGTCGCTGCACAGCAGTCAAGCGAAGGCCTATAGCATTTTTGCTGGAAAGTGGTTCAAGTTGTTAGTACTGCCCAACACATGCAAGCAGCTTGATCTTCTGCAGTTGGCTTGTTTGCAAGGCTCTAAATGGAGAAATGCAATCCTCTCCAGAATACATTGTTACAATAGGACATTTTGCTTTTCTACAATGTGTCATTTAATTCATATGGAGTTAAGATACTTTTTAATAGCTAATGCTACTGGGAGTCAGCAGCAGGGCAGGATCTTATCTAAACCATTGTTTAAAATACTGCCCTGCAAAAACGTAAAATATTTATTTTTTCCCCAAAGGATCCTACAATTTAAATAATAATAATAATTTAAAAAATATATAATCTGACCTTCTCCAACATAAAAACCGTGACTCAGATTCTGTAGTATGGAACCGAACAACAATCCAACCAAAGCCCGTTGGAGGCTGCAGAATTTTACTCCCATTTATCAGGGCTACATGGTATTTGAAGCAGAGCACAACTCTCTCCCTGATGTACACCACATACTAGAGCTCCTGGTGTGGAATGCTGGCATATGCACTTTTTCACCCATTAAAAAAGATAACCCTGTGAAGGGTGAGACTAGAAGCAGAATTCAACTTAATAAGGTGGAATTGCACAGCTACAAAAGTAAAAATTAAAAAAAGTCTCTGGGCATGGAAGAGTGCCACCAGCAAAAACAAAAAGCAAAACAAGATTAAAAACAGCAGAGCATACTTTTGAGCGCTGCTGAAAATGGCTGAAGGGTATCCTGCAGACAGCCAGAAATGACAATATAAAGCATCAATCCTTTTTTTTCTGTGCATGCTCTGGACCTCAATGAGATAGAAGACAATGAAGGGTTAGCTGGAGTCCAAACAATGCTGGCAGGCAGTGTCTCGCTCGGAAAGATGAGCAAGATGATGCAGCTGAGTTCAGCCCCTTTACACCCCTAATTAGCAGCATATTTTTAAGACAGAAAGTTGAAATACACTTTCAGCAGAGCTGCTTTCATCTTCAATATGAAAATGGGGCCAAAGCTGAGTTCTGCGTGACTAGTACCTGTATGCATGGCTTTGTAGATAACAGATGTATTCTTGTGAGCTCTCAGCACTGGAGGACAGGAGGATGCCTGCGGAGGCTCAGGAGATGCAAAGCCTCCGCCACTGGCCTATGGGAAGTTCTTGGTCACGTCCCTGCTCCCCCTTCCCTCCTTAAAATGGGACGATGGCACCATTCTTCCCGTACAGCACCTGAGGCCCACTGATGAGAAGCCAGGTACTGCTAACGGCAGGCTCTCTCAGCTGTGTCAGACGAGGATTTCAGGTCACCAAGCTGCAACCCTCCCAGTGACTGCACACCGAAGTCAGGCTGTTGCAAAACCGCTCAATTTCCTCCAAATGAAATGTTTCACTGCCACTTTTAGTGAAGCAATAGCGCTAATAATACTAACAGGTTTTTTTCCATTCTGCTTCCAAGAAAAGGATGTGATTACACTGTTTTCAGCCAGGCTCTTACCTGCAGTAACTCAGGGACGCATCAGCCAGTTTTGCCACATCTGACAAAAGACGAAAGGCCAAAGGTCTTAAAGCGTGGGGTCTAAGTGTCCCCATGCTTTGCGACAAACAAGCTGTCCATCAGGAGACAGACAATTAGTCGATAAGCTGAGAGACAGCTTGCAAAGCAAGCTGAACCGCAACATTAGACAACAGGGATTCCACAAAAAGGTAAGCCAGGGAAAAATAATCTTCTTAAGTTTCATGGCTCACAAAATTACTTTTTACTTGTGAGTAGGTGGTGAGAGGTTATTAATTTTCAACAAATACTGCCAGCCTGAGGCACTCTGTGTTTACTTCTTTTTACCTTTAAGCATAAGCACAGCGAAGTTTGATTCTCCTTTGTCTGAACTACTCCTCAGATGCCAAAATACTGTTTGTGATGTACGTCCACCCGAGCAAGACACAGCGAGCCCTCTAACATCAAATTACAGCCGGTTCTGAAGACAACATTTGGTTATTCCACTTTATCATCTTACTACAAATATTTTTGTCTTGAAATATTTAAAGTGTGCAAGGAACCACACACAAAAATGTGCATGGAAGACATACAGCAAATAAAAACTAGTTAAACAGTCAAGGCAGCAACAAATGAGAAATTGTAGGGGCTGCACACGCCCAAACACCATACTTCTCTCCTGCCACTCTCTTCTTGTAGGCCAATGGGACACTAAAATCACACCATTTTCCTCCCCAAAGTGCTCAGATGCATCCTGCCCCTGTTATAGCAGATCTGCTAGAAAGAGAGGATGGATGGCTGAAGAGCCCACTAGTCTGAGGAATATTTTTAGGCCTTTCAATATATACACTGGGATTTTACTATTTCATTGATGTTGTTTATTTTTCATGCTGTATTCCTGAGGCAGGACGTTTGGGCCGATGAGCTTGATGAAAACCTTTCCAGTCAGATGCAGCCTGCCTAGGGCACTGACATTTGGTCAGATAACACAACCAAATTTCATACTCAAGGCTCATCTGCTCCACATACCCAAAGCTCCGTACTTCACTGTTTGAGTTGTTACTAAAGGGAGTGTTGCTGGTCCTTATACTCACACTGGCACACTTACAGACAAAAGGAAAGCAAATTTCTGGAAGACTGCAATCTCCAGGACTTGGCTGGCTTAATTTACTGCTTCTTTTCCAATGCAATTTACTTCCCCAAAGAGTCAGTTGAAAAGCTTAGAATGGCACAGAATTTCAGGCTGAAGAATAGTGAGAGCTGAAGTGCAAGATTTGGCCCAGCTTCCCCCAAAGTACACAAAACCCTGTTGACACTGTGCCTGTGGACAGAATTGTTGTGAGTAAGGAAATGTGATCGATGGAAACTGGAGGTGCGAACCTGCAGTTTGCAGAGGGAGGACACAGAGATCCCAGAGACAAAGAAAGGAACAGCCTACTTCACCTGCTGCCGCAGCAAGGCTCCAGCTAGAGAGGTGCCAAGTTTGCCACCTGGGAGGCTGTAGCCACCTGGGCCTTCGGGAACAGAAAACCTTCCTGCTCGTCTCCTCCAGGACCTGCTTCGTTAGCCCTGGTTGATGCTAAGGAGTGTAACGTCAGGGGACCAAAACAATCCTTGCTGCTGTGTTCATGCAGACTGTGGCTCCTCAGCAGCACAAAGGCCTGAGTCTGGATTTTGGGGTGACAAGATGAGTACCAATCATCAAATATCATCAGCACACAGGCCAATTATTTTGTTGTGATGCAAATCGCATGGTACAACAACACATAGTCTAGGGGGCATGAGAAACTGTGAAAACTATCCGCAGAGCCAAGGACACAGAGCGATCTGCAATAACTTCTCATTCAGAGTCAGGTTTTCCTGCTTGTTCTGCTGACAAACTGCAAACCTGTACCCGCAGAAGAGCTCAGTGCTTGTGCACAGCCTCACTGCACACCGAGCACCTGTCTGCAAGTAGCTGCCCCAGCCTCAGCCCCAGCCACGGCACAACCCTGCCGCTGGAGCTGGCAGACTGCTTGGCTACCGTGAGACTGGGTGGCTGAAACCACTGCTTTGTTTTGTTTTCCAGACAAGATTCGTGCACTCAGAGCAGACTCAGACCCCACTGTGGTATTTTTACTGGGTTTGCTTTGATTCTCCGCTGTCATTACGGTGTCAAATACGTATTCTGCAAAGACCCTCCGTCTAGGCTAAACTCTCAGGAATTTTAATCTCTTTGCCTGGAGAGAGTTAGGAATGAGCTTTCCCAAGCCAAGTTGTACTCCTTCCCACCTGCCTGGGTTTCTGTGTCCATAACCTCAGAATGACAGTTCTCATTTAGCCATCATTTAAAAAATGTTACGTTGCTTAAATTTAGATACTGCCTAAAAGATTAACAACCTTATTTATCAAAATGAACATTTTCCTCAAAACAAAACAAAACAAAACAAAACAACTCTCAAGCAGCAGCCTACAGGAATGAACCTCCTTACATAAAAATATTCCAAGCACTCCAGTATGTACATATGGACCTAGGCACTTAAATCCTACTCACTAAATCATGTTAGGAAAAAGAAAAAAAAGAATCACTCAAATGTAATCATAAACAAATGAAAAGGATTTTTTTTTAGAGCTGGAAGTGGCATTAACAGCAGAGACAAGTGGAATGTATCAGCATGGTAGTGACCAGACTTGCTAAGGTGGCACGCCAATTACTTTTTAAAATGTACTTATTTAACAATTTCTTATCAGAAACACTAAATATGAGTTTTAAGCATGTGAGTACTCTGATTTAGATTTTAATTTATACGTATTATTCATAGGTTTGAGGTTGCCTACAGTCTACATACTTGTAGGAAGAATCCTTTGTAACTGCCCTTCCAACAGGTCAAACTGAATTGGTGTATGCGGTATGTGCGCGCATTTTGTGTAGCTGCTGAGTGACCTCGTGGAATATGGTGTGCCCATGAACACGTGCTGTCTGTGAAACCCGGAGACTCAGCTGCAGCTGTGTGACAGAAGTTACAAAGTTTGCTCCAGAATCACCTTTCCCCCCAGAGCATCTCATTTTCTCTGGCTTTCCTCCTCCGAACACCACCAAGGGCTTCTGGCCATGGCTCTGTCTCGGTTCTGCAACTGACTTTGGGAAGTTACCAGAGGATTAATGTAAAAGGAGCAGTGATTTCACAAGGATAGAGGCTGTCAAGGGGCAAATTGCATGTGTGGAACTGTAATAGCTGTTTTCCCACATACATTAATATTAAGTTTTAAAAATACTCTTTATCTCTAAATCAGGAATAGCATCCATGCTAGGCAAGGAAGCCTAGCATTTTCCGTCGGCAGCTCAGTTAAAAACCCCATGTTTAAATCCAGTTACCATTTTGTTTTATAAAGCAGCTGTAAAGAAATAGCGTATTATTCTGACTCATCTTGTGCAAACAACTAGGAAAAGGCAATTACACAGAGAAGAGAACTTGGTTAATGAGACACATACCTGAAGCGGGAAGGACACTAGGGAACACTAAACATTCAAACTTCTCCTGGGACCCAGACACCGTGTTTACACGCGCCTCATACAAACCAATGACATCCAGCCATGCGGCTTTCAGTCAGCAATCAAAATTTTAGTTTGAGGTGTTTCTTGCTTTTACTTTTTAATGCATTGGCGATGGCACGTGACACGTCCAAACCAAGAGCTTTAGCTCACACTGCTCATGCCTTTAAGCCTACAGATTCCCAGTCCAACCCCACACGATGGCAGCCCTTTCCAATAAATCTGTCCTGCAGGCAGAGAACTTTGGCTGTGGAGATGACTCTCACATCCCCATTATTACACCAGGTCAAGTGTGTGGCTGCCTTTTGACAAACAAGTAAACTGACACCTTCATCTAGCAGCAAATGTTTCAGGAAAAGTAAAAGCTTCTCGTTAAAGAAACGCTCCTCTTGCTCCCAACATCTGCTGAAGAAGCTGGTGGTCTTCTCAATATGTTGCCACTAAAATCTTTACTATCACGGGCTTCCAAAAACGTATCAGCTAGGAGCTGCGAGCCCAGCTGGGCAGGCAGTCCGGCAGCACAAACAAAGCCCTTGCCTTTGTGTGATCAGATCCTGTCCAGCACAGCCACACGGCAATGAGACACACAGGTGAATCCATTCATCTGTAAGGCAGGAGATGGCATAAAGCATCTTGCAAAAGATAAGGAGAAAGCATTCACAGCATTTTAATGCTTCAGAGCCCTGCCTGACAACTGTGTCTTCTCTAATCTGTGTTCATCTGTTAACATGGAATTCCTGCCATTTTACCAGAAGCACCAATGCAAAAACACTGCTCAGAAAATTGACCCACCCCCTTAACAACAACAAAAAGCTCCAAAGCAGTGTCTCGCAGACAAATGTAGAGAAAACAAAATATTAACAGACAGGACAGGCTTATTACTGGTGACTTATCACTGCAGACATTAAAATTCTAGCCACGAAGCCTAATAACTTTATGCCACCTTCTTCTAAAGGCTGTGATAGAAATACTGACTGTGACAAAGAAAAATAAAGCTTGCACAAGAGGAAGATTTTGAAAAATAACTGCTGATAAAAAGCAACAAAAGAGAGTACCTGAAAATGTGAACATATGTGAGTCACCTGATCCAGACACCATACGAAAATAATTATCTGTGGAGTCTGCTGCACTGCTAATATCTTTCAAAAGCCCTGGTATTTGGAGAGGCACTGCAGTAAGGAATGTCATCTTTCACTTTTTTCCTTTTTTAAGATGAATGTCTGCCTTTCCCCTTAGGCTATGGTCCTACTTTGTGTTTCTACACGCAGGGCACCACACATGTAAGCAGTTTTATGGAAATCAAGGAATCTTTAAGCAGTTGAACTCATTCGCCTGCTTTGGGACACAGTCTGTAGAGACCAAACTAATGGGAAAGGCATCATCTTCCTTCTGCTGTTCTGCAACAACCAGCACAGCAAGCCCCAGGCCATGCAGCTGGATCTGCACAGGGCTACTCCTGAAACACCTCAAACACCCAGAGCAGGCCCAGGTTAACACAGAGATGACAGTATGGTGCTAAGCTCACAGGAACCTCAGCCTTACAAACACTTCCACACGCGGCTAATCCTGGGTGAGCACTACCGAACTGGATTCCAGACAACAGTGTCTCAATAAATCCCTGCAGAAATACAAATGTGCACTGGGAAGAGTGACATCTAGGCTGAAAACCAGCAAGCAACCGATCAGTGTAAGCAAATGGTGACAAAAGATGCCGCAATAGTAGGGCCTGGCACGAGCTGCCTTGCTTGGGTTATTTGTTGCCTGGATCTGCCTCACTTAACACTCCCGTGGTCTGGAGGAGGCACCGCAGGGCAGCAAGCTGGGAACCTTGGCAAGCAGTAAGACAAAGGTGCTCTCTCACGCTCACCTGTGTACGCACAAACACACAGCCACTCCCCTAAAACCAGCGAGGGCAAAACAGATATGACAAATGACTCGCTGAGCCCTAGGTCTGTGAGAAGTACGAGCTGCAAGCAACCCAACATTTAGTTTGCAAAAGGAAAGAGCTAACACATCTGGGAAAAAGGACTGGCAACCTAAGAGAGAGAAAGCTGGAAGGAGCAGTACTACAGGAAGCCAATAGCGGACCACAAGCTACACTTGACCAGCCAACGTGCTGCAGAGGTCAAGGCAATGTGCAGAAATCCCCATATGCAAACACACATCCTGCCCGAGAGCTGGCAGCCACCCTCCCGCGGTGCAACCGCACCCAGGAAAATTATTTTGGCAGGACGGCCACAAGGGCTGGTAACAGGCTGAGGGAAGCTGATGAAAAATGCACGCACGTTCATGTCAACATACACCACAACAGCGATCTGTGGGGCTGGCAGGACTGATGTACACACAGTGCTTAACAGTCCATGATATCCCAAGGAAGACAGGCCGTGCATGGCCTCACCCCTGCCCCTCTACACTCAGCCACGGCGCCGGGGCGGCCTCTGCACTGGCAGTGGGAACTGCAAAAACTCCTCGAGAGGAGGAAGGACACAAACCCCTTTTGGGGCACAGAACTCTGCTCCCTGGCATCATCTCACGCTGCTTGGTCAGGACGGCAGGGCTGTGACACACACGCTCACTGAAATGCCACTTGATCGGGGCGTTCTGCCTTCCTCCCCACGGAAGATACTGATACGTGCAGCAGAAAAGATAAACCTTGGGTGCCCGACATCGGAAGCTTTCCTGTGGAGGAGGAGCTGGAGGAACTGCCTCCTGGTTACCAAACAACAGGCTAGGGATGCAGGTAACAGCCAGGTTTGGTTGGTTTGTTTTCTCAGAGACACCAGCTGAAGAAGATACCGTGTCCTCCAGAACCGATAGAAGGGTTGCAACATCCCGTGCATGAAGGCTCCAACACTGTACGGTGTAAGATTCATGTAGCCAGAAACTGGCAAAAAAAAGGAGCTGCTTGAATCTAATGACTTTCTCTGCAGAATGCATAACGCATCTGGGGAAGGACCATCGCTACACAATTGCTCCTTACACTGATAGCATGTGCTCCTCCATGTGCACTTTCCTGCTCCTCCCACCTGGACTGCATCTCCAGACTGATGCTGCATATCTCTGTGAGGACACTGCCTCAATTACTGCTAACTTTCAAGATGTACTTATGTTTAGTTAGTACATTTAGTAATCCAGGTTGGTTCCCAGAAACGGTTTGCATTACTGTGCAGTCATGTCTAGAGCTCTCCCAGACTTAAAGTTTCCTCTACCCATTGTCTCTGCAAAGTTTGACTTCTGTTGCAAGTGGCTTCACAGGTGGGTGCTCTCCAAGCCCGCCGAGTACACAATTACTGACTTTTGAGACTGACACACTGTCTTTAGCTGACATCAGTGACAGCACCGTGTTCCTGTATGGTCCCTACGCAGTCTGGAGCCTTTCCCCTCCTCCCTGACCCTACTTACTCTGCTATATGCAGGATGCTCTGTTAACTGATAGCCTTAAAGAAATTCTTTGGTGTATGATATTCCTTGCTCAGCTTTTCCTCTTTTATTACTCGATGCCTTCTATTCAAACAGTCATCCAGAGCTGGCAAAAGGCCTTTCTAGGTTTTTTTACATGTTGCTACAAGGCAAAATAAACAGTTGTTTCCAGTTTCAATTTCAGGGCTACAGATGTATGTTAATTATTCTTTCAGTCTGCTAATGGAAGATCGAAAGAGATTTAAACGTATTTTTCTGAGGCAGACACCAAAGTCTGCGGACACCTGTCCCTTCTAGCCCTGGGCTTTGTGCTACCCAGAGCATAGCACAATGTCTCCTCCTTTCATGTTCACTCTGAAGGCATTTTCAGATTTCAGCAGGGCTTTACAAAAGGCCAGGAGACAGGGATTAAATCTTGCTGAAATCCAAGAACTTTATGGGTCTTTTCTGAGAAGCAAAGATACTGGGTGGGCTGACCTGACACCACTTGAAGGATGGGGAACTTCAGAGCAGGGCAATAGCAACTACACTGCAACATGGGACATTCATTCTTTTCTTCAGATGCTGTATTATTTTCTCAAATTCCCTACTTTCATCTTCTGTAACAAAAAATTAATATAAAATAAAACCACCAGGACTCACATACTCTTCAGGCAAAAATATATATTATCAAGGCAAACACTCTGAGTAGAAGAAAGAAGAACTGGAATGAAACTACAGCTTATTTCCAATTTCTGTATCAGGTTCAGAACTGGCTGTGAAACAAAAGAATGAAACAATCTCAGAAGCGTAAAGCCAGTAACGCAGGGACCTTCCCCAGAGGAGGAAGCAAGGATCCATTTCCTTCTTTAAGTTTTAGAAGCTTTACTTCATGATACCCACTTGTCTGCCAGACATTTCTTGGACTCTTTTAAGTAACTGTTTATTCTGGTTGTGCCTACTGTGCTCCAGCCAAACTACTGGGCCTTCCCCTGTTGATGCTGCCTCTCCTGGAGTCCGGAGTCCAGAGATGTGCTACCACGGCCACGTGTTACACCCACTGAGCACCCACCTCTTGTGTGAGTGTGTACACATGCGCACTGAAGAGGTATGAGTAGATGCACACATACGTATCCACTGGATCTAGAGATCAGACACAGGTGGTGCAGGGGAAAGAAGGCACAGGAGGTACCTCCAGATACAGCAGGTACCGAGGCTCAGCTCACTCCCAGCACCTCTAGACAGCTGGCTCCACATCCTCTCCCTGCCTGCTCCACACAAGCTACTTTCCAATGTTTGTTGCTATATTTTTTGCTTGAATTACAGTATTACTGAGAGGCCTCAGGCAGGCTCGTTCTCCCTTACGCCTCTCAGGCAGACAGTGGGAAGGCCTTTACTGCTCAGACAGCACCAGTTCAAACAGTTACAACATCCCAGACCTCTACACTGTCATCACTTTTCCAGCACTATCAGGAAATCCTTCCATCTGCCCTCAGATGACAATTGTGTATACTTACTGACAGCAACCACTTGCTTGTAATATTTCTATTACCCTAAAAGCAGGAGGACTATTGCCAATTCAACGTTATGATGGGAAAAGCAGGAAATGAAGAGTTAAGACTGAAAACTCAGCTTTGTTTTGCTGTCTATGCTTCATTCCAGTTGGGTCGTCTAACAGGCTCTCCAACACAATAAGAAAATCTGTCAGTTAATGTATGCAATGGAAACCAACAGCAAGAACATCCAGGCTGACTTGACAGGCTACAGATTTCCCTGGAAGGGCACCTTTCCTCCAGACCAAGCATATATCTATCCAGTGATTTCCATCAGGTTACTTGGTGAGGATTATTCAGTAGCTTCAGAATGGCAAGGCAAACCATCCAACAGAAAGCCTGCACTGAATGAGTACGAGAACCTTTAAGTGGTCATTGCCTCAAAACTTCTGAGTCAACCGTCTTCACTCTGGGTTAGCTTCATCTGGAATATAAAACATGCCACTGCAGGAGAAAATACATTCTTCTATTGTCATTGACACAAAAAGATCAGACTTGCACATTTGGAAATAGTTATTTAAACTAATTAAAAAAAAAAAAAAGAGAGAGATTTAAAGAACTGAATTTTAAAGATGTTTCCCAAAATATCCCTGCCTGTGCTAACATAAAACATAGAACATCTTGGCCGCAAAATGATTTGTTTGCCAAAGAAGAGCAATTGGAAATGTTTTACTACAGCTCATGATTCAATTTTATATATAAAAATGACTCCATTTTAAGCTACAATCCTCAGATGAAATCTGTTTTTGAGTCACACTTAGAGCAGAACGCAAGAGCATGGATAAAGAACATCAGCTGCTGAGGTTCCCCACCTTCCAAACATTAGGAGAATTCACACTTTGCTCCTTGTTATTTTTGTTTTAGGAAGTGAAGGAAACAGTACTCAACGAGCTGACGAAGTCAGTGAAAAGGCACTCACACCTACTCTAAATATGACCAGATATTTGCAAATAAAAGTTTAAGCGCAAGTTATCTAAGCAACATGTGTCAACCTGGTGCAGAAGGTTTAGAAAGTACAAAACAATCCCATAAAGATCTCGCTGCATTAAATGTCTCTTTTCAGATGCACCACAAGAGAATTCATGGGAGTGCTGCGTGAAGACGCCAACAACTTCAGCATTAGTTCCTTGGTTGGACCTTTCCGGTGATCAGCAAATCACGTCTCAGAGAGGAACAGAGACCTGCCATGGCAAACCGCTCGCAGATCTCTGAGGAGTGATGTGTGAGGGCGGTACATAATTAAAGAGGGAGAGAGCAGGAAGAAGCTCAGGACTGGTACAGGAGAAGTCACAGGGGACTCATATTTAGTAACACGGCAAAAGTGATGTCATAAAACAGAGCAACCGAGAGGGGGAAAAGGAGAAAAGCACATGCTGAAGGACTGGACAGGTCCCAAATGGCCAAGGAGAAAAGCTCAAAAGATTGCAGGCTGTGTTTTGGCAGAAAAACACAGAGAAAGATCTGTTGTCTATTTCTGATGGACCCTTTGAAGTCTTCTGGATCTAATCTGATTTTTGTCTGTCATTCTTTGCCAAAAAAGATAAACCCTGCCAGGGAAAACCTACCTTCCCTTATCCTTATACTAATAAGAAAACAAATGGTCTGTTTTAAATATCAAACACTTAAAATGTAGAGTCTTTCTTCTATGATGTGTTTGAGAGTTTGATATTTCCAAGCCGCCACACTTACAGCTGTAGCTGACCGGAGTTATTCCTGGTTAAGCATCTTGTATTTTACCACACTCTGCCAGAACACGGGCCCTGGTCCCCAGTCACACGGCCTTCACCACCACCACCCCACCAGCTCTATCTGCACTCCACTGATCTGGAAGAAAAAGGGTTATTTTCTAAAATGTCCACGCATCAGTGTCCAAAATACATTTTTTTGTACTGATGCTGAAAGTCTTCTGGAATTCTGTCACTCTGTAGCAGCAATTGCTTTCAATATTCTCTAATTCTGTAATGAACTATAGCACCATAGCATTATTAGCCTTACCTTTGCAGGCTCTACTCTACTGCATCTTACCTACAAGGCCTTCCCTCGGAGTACCTGAGTGGTCCCTTTAAGGCACCTAACTCTCATGTCTTGCTGTGTGGGGGACGAGTCAACAAAACCAAAGACTCATCCAGCTAAAAGTTTTCAGGTGATGCTCCCCACGTTTACGATGTGCAGCCTGCCACAGATACCAGCTCCCTTTAAAATGGTAGCAGCATTTGCTACGCATCACTGTGAGCAGTATACTGAAAAATTCATACCTATTTAACACGTCAGAGGGCCCCAAATGCCATTTTGCAATCACTACCGGCAGATGCTTTTTAATAGTGATATTCACACGTGAGGGCTGTCAGATAACTCGCCAATCTGGAGTTCAGGTCGGCGTTAATTCAAAGGAGAAATAAGGACACCGGGCAGGAGGAACACAAGAACGGGAGGCCAGAAAATAGGAAATTTGTGTTCAGAAGACAGTAAGCATACCTTCAAAGTAGTTTGTGTGACACTGCCACTTTAAAGGATGTTTCCCCCTCCCAGCGTGAAGCGTTCTAACTAGCTCTAACCACCTATGTGCTTTACATTAAAACACACTGTTCTGCCTGCTTGGGCTTCTTTTGTACAGTCCCACACCAAGTTAAACACCCCCCGCAAAGCATCTGGGTTTACCCAGATCTAGCTCCCGCCCCCCCAGCTGTACGATCCTAGATTTCTGTTCAATAATGGCATCAACCATCTACCTGGGCATGCTCTTATTTTATTGAGGTCATTCCAGATTTTTGTCTCCTCTCTCTACAGCTGCACTAACAGCTTCCTTCCTATTTTTAAGTCAGTAGCTAATTTCAGCAACTAAGTGCTTATTGTTTTTTCAGGGTCACTCATAAAACAAACACCATTATTGATCTTTCTGTATCTACCACTAGTTCTTCCCTTTTATCTCATCTGAGTGACTATTCAAGGGGCAATTTCTCAATAAACCAGGACATCTACCCTGGATAAACTAGGGTATCCAAAGAAAGAGATTCTTCTGTCCATGTGAGCTCATCAGCTCCTGTTACAGCAGCAGCCAAGCAACTCATAAGTGTTAGTGGTTTTGTCTCCACAACACCTTTTCTACAGGGAAAAGTGCTGTTACTTGTCCTTTAAAACAGGGAATTAAGACACGGGGATTTAGTGCGTCAAAGGCAAAGGCCATTCATGAAATGCAGAATGAAATGAATCCTTTTCTCCCGTATCTTACGCACAGTAGCAACTCCCCTCTATTTTTGCATGCACCCTGGATACACGGTTGGATGTTTGTTGGATTACAGTGACTGATGACCTGGCAAGTTGGTATTTATCCCACATTTTTGATCGGCATCTGGAGACAACCGACATCACAGGCAAACAAAAAAAAATTTAGACCAAACTGCTGCCAATATTTTATCTACTCTGACTACTAAGCTTCAGTATAATTACTGGGGCCTAAACCCTAAACCTACTCTGTCCTCCAGGAAAGCTAAAGGACATTTTGGCTTTGTCCCAGGAGCATGATACCAAAACGCACAGCAGCCCTTCCAGGAGGTAAGACCCAAGTGACATCCTTCACGTGCCAACTATCTAAAAGCATCTTTTGAAGACAGTGCATTTATTCACCAATTCCGTTTTAACAGGGCATGTAAAGATAAGATTTACTGGCCATTACCACTTTGGCTGAGTGCAGCGAGTTTGGTCCTTTTCAAATAAATTCCAGGCTAATTCACAAAGAAACCTTTAAATGCAGTTTGACTGCTCTAATAACGCACCATCAATCATTAGGCAAAATTTTTCAATCGTCCCTCTGTGTATCATCACTGTCTTTAAGGTTTCTCTCTCTTTTCCCACAGCGACGACAGTCTTGTTCTTGTTGATCACTAGACCAACTCACGCCCAGAGAGAGGGGTGGAAAGCCAATGGTCTACGCCTTAAGATTGCTGCCTGTGCTGGATGTGTCTCAGAGAGCAACATGGCTGGGCCCACAAGCATGACACCTAACAGGACCAGAGAACGGAGCTAGGTCCAGATCTAAGGCAGCTGCTTCTGGGATCAGAGGCAGCTGTTCTGTAGGACAGTACCCATGCACATGGACATACACGTTGGATTCAGAGCCAGGACAGTTGCGCCTGTGCACTTTGTTACAGGGCAGGCCCTCCTTCTGCCCTGCTTTAGCACTTCCCAGCTCTATTAAACACTCTTTCAGAAGTCTGCCCCTGCGCAGGAAATTCCTGCCAAAGGTCCCAGAGATGCAAAGTACCGTGTAGCAGGGACAGTAACATTGCCATTTAAAGGTGTCGTGACTTGTCCTGTTAAGCTAGTACATCAGCATGGAATATGTTGATTTCCACAGAAGGATACAGCGACCCAACTGCTAATTGCGTAATGGATAAAGAAGTAGGTAGCAAACACTCAAGGATTTGGAAACAAGTTAATCCTCTGGACAAAGGGCATTCAATTAATCTGAGTATCTGACTTGCACTCTCAACTCAGACGATTCTTTTCTTCTCTTACAAATATAATGTTTTCTGGAAAGCAAAACGAAGACCAATGTCCTCACCGTGTTTTTCCTTCACTTAAGGAAGCGTGCACCAGGCAAAACCTGCCAACAAAGGTGAGGTAAGGTCCTAGTAAAGACATCAGCCCGGACCAACACTGTATGTGACTGCGTTGCATGCAACAGGACCAGCACATTCGGTGCCTCTTGACGCTCAGGTGAACTAACACCTGGCACCAATGCCCCCAGCCTGCCTGATGGCTGGCTCTGGGCTCTCTACAGTTCCTACCTCAGCCCAAGTCATGTTCAAACTAGGAGCTGCTTTGTCTTGCCTCGAACTTTACATCTGTTAGCTTGCACAAAGGAAGTAAGCTATATTAACAGCACATCTATTTTTTTTCTAATGAAGATGTACTCTCTTGGATATCATTGTTGTTCACATACCTATTTAAACACCTAGTCACAGGTGATGACCAACTGCATAACACATAATGATTTATTTTAAAAGGGAAAAAACCCATCATTTAAACAAA
Organism: Alectura lathami; assembly: GCA_013399715.1. NCBI lineage: Eukaryota > Metazoa > Chordata > Aves > Galliformes > Megapodiidae > Alectura > Alectura lathami. The sequence goes on from VXAV01004705.1 coordinate 128,959, forward strand.
AGGATCTGTTTTGCTTCTAGGTAAACAAATAGGAACTTTTCAGAGGCTCATGGAAAGGGATTAACATGCTTCCATGTGGTTATGGTCTCAACTGTTCCGATTAAAATTTTCACAGTAAATTAAACCATGACAGAGGTAAGAAAGAAGTCAATTTTCAGTTGATCATGCTGTTCTGCTGACATAAATTGCCATTTTTAGGTAGTATATTCAGCAACCTGTATAATGATAGAATAACAAAACCACAACCCAGTGCTGATTGTTTGGCCTTTGGCATGCTAATTTTAGTCTGCTCTGCCAAAACAATCGAATGCACAACCTTATTTACATGCCTCTAGACAAGTAGCATCCTCTCACTGTTCTTCCTTTACCAACCTTTGCTTAAGCCTGTGGTGCTAGCCTCCACTCCTTGCAGCGTCGGCCGCTGAACACCACTTTGCTGCTTCCTCAGCTGTGCTCAGAGACTTTAAGTTCACTTTCCACCACTTACGCTCACCCTCTCCCAGGGCTCTCTTCTCAAGGGTAATGCTAGATGTCAGTCTATCTTGATCCCGCTCTTCTCTGTTTTCCTACACGTTGTACACAACACTTCATTACCTTCGTGCTCTTACAGGCTAGGAGCACCAGCAACTTTCCTTGACTACAAAATGAAGGCATCAAGCACCACGGAATTGTCCCAGAAGGGTTGGAGAAGACAACAAATAAATAGCCTCCCACTGTTTGATGCCTGCTAATGAGTTCACACAACGTGTTACACAATGAGTTTACACAATAGTGACCAAAACGGAGGGAAGGGACAAGCCTTGTAAGTGTGCCATGGTACCAGACCCCCCTGGAGAAAGCTCTGCTCTGCATTACCGAAGCTGCACCAAATATGGATGTTTCAATACAATGGGGTGCTTATCTGAGAGCCAAACGCCCGCCATGCTTTCCCACCTCAGTTCCATCACAGTGCCATGAAATAAAAGATGACAAAGGACTACGGAAGAAAGTCAACACAGCGCAGGACAACGTAAAGCCGGTGGCTGAGCTGGAGGCCCGGCACCCAAAGAGCCTGCGTGCGGAGGGGCACCGAGGGGCCGCACGCCCACGACGCCCCGAATGGACACCGCACGCCTCGCGTCACAGGCCCTGCTTCACCTCGCTCAACCCCTCACGTCGGGCCACGGCTCCCGGGCACCCCAGAGGGCGTCCTGCTGCGCACCCACAGCCCCGGCCACCGCGGCCACCCGGCCGCAGGCCTCATCCCCATCCTCGCAAGCGTCCTCTGGACCCT
>VXAV01004705.1:131309-149578 GCA_013399715.1 Alectura lathami
CGCCTTCCTGTTATTTTCTAGGTACACAGATCGGTTTCTATGAAAATAGGAGAGCAGAGAGCGGCTCCAGTCCCTCCCGGCCCTTCCTTCCCCAGCTGAAGCATGACATGGTTCTTTATGCGCGCCTGACATGGAGGCTGGGCGCAGATCGGGAGCCGGCTGCGCCCTGCAGGTTTTTGCAGTTGGGCCCCCCCAGCTCCCCCCCGGCTTGTGGAGCCCCGTTCCCCCCGCACAAAGACCCAGACCCCAGTGCGGGTTGGCTCCTTGGGGTGCCTGGCCCCCCAGCACACCCTGCACACTGGCCTCGCCGGGTCCCAGCAGCCTGCGGACCCCCCATCCCTTTCCACACAGCACAACACCTGCATCAGCAGGCCCCACTGCAAAGGCCTGTGCCCAGGGCGCGCTGCTGGGCTTCCCCGATCTCTGTACCCATCCTCACTCCACCATCAGCCCCTCCATGTTCCTCAGCATCCTAAAACTCAAAACACCACCACAGACATAGCGCCAGAAGACCTGGAGCTGGAACACACTTGAATTCACTTAAATTCACGAGGGCTTGCCCTCAGAGAGTATTTGGGACTTGGCTTTTGCTGGGTGATGCCAACAGTTGAAAGCATGCACCTCTGTGGAAGAGAAGGACTGTGAGATCTCAATGCTGGAAGAGAAGCATTGAGAACTCACAAATCTAAAAGCAGATACTGCTATTTTTACCATAATATTCCCAGTTCAGTTGTAATGTTCAGAAATCAGTTGTTATTGATGTTTGTTATACTGAAGTATTGTCTAGTGGAGCAAAACAAGGGAAGAACCTGAAATCTGGGTCGAAAGCAGACAGGTTTTTCCATAGGTTTGAATGAAACTGTAGAAACTGTAACATGCAAGATGGCAGCTGTCCCCTTTGGGTTTGGGGAGATGGCTCTGTCTGAAAGCTTTCCACATCCCGTCTAGCAGGAGGCCAATGGAGGAAGAAAGAGGTGGCTGAAGGCTGTGGGATCACATCTAGGAAAGGAAGCAAGCGGGCCATGGCGAGCACTACCAGTCTGTAAGGGCAGAGAAAGGAGGGAAGCAGAAACCTCTTCTGGCACCTGTTTTTGGGCTGGAACAAGACCAAGAAGCTCTCACTGTTTATAGTGTCTCCAGACATGGCTGTGGTACCCACACACTGCTGTTGGTAGTGCACAAGTAAATAAAGTTTGACACTTTGGCTCATAAAATAGGGTATGGACTTCCCTGCTGCAGGAAGCATTGCTGTAAAATCATTAACTCAGGTATCGGTAGCAGGCTAACAGTGGGGAAAAAAAAACACCCAAGAAGCTGAACAAACACCTAGGTGATTAGCCTGCCCTCTGCTCAGTGCGGTTATCTGCCTGAACTCCCCAGATCAGTGACAGCTGCCAGCGCAGCCACCTTCAGCACAGACATGTGGCCAAACAGCTCGCTTTCACTTTCACATCAGATAGGATGTTGCATCCTTTTAAATTTATAGCTCATTTCAGTTAAAATTCCCTTCAGAACAACAGTAATACAAAATCTCTGAGTACAGGAGTAGTGGACTCTGCTCTGAGCCTGTCCAAAACAATTCTGGGTGTGGTGCCTTACCTCCTTCTGCTATCTTCCCAAAGCAGCCTGATTTCCAGAACACTTACTAGAGAGGTGGAGCTGATTTTTTTACTTCCTGTTTACATTATTTGCTTTTCATTTACAGGTATTATCTTTCCAGTAGCTTTTTTAATGACCTTAAATTACAAAGGAGCTAGATGTATGCCTATTGCTTCTAAAAGGGAACTGCACCAATTATATACGTATACATACCAGAATGTATTGCTTGTCAGAATATCAATTCCAAAGTGACTAGATACTGAACTATCTCATCAAAATATTCTTTTTTTTTTTTTTTTTTTTTAGTTCCATTTGTCCCAGCATTGGTGTCTGCAAAGGATGCAGCGTAATGCGGATAATATTTCTACTCTGCAGTGAAGATAATCATGTATTAGAGCTCTAAAGAAAACTCATCCCATGGACATGCAAGGATGCAGCTCTCTCTATCTCTTGTATGTAGGCTGCAGTGGAGAAAAGAGTTGCCAAGGCAAGAACTCTGCTCAGCTTTGGCCAGCTAAAAACTCATAAATACACTTTGTGAGCAGTCCCACCATCAAGCTGTAGTTAATATGCTGGGAAAGGATGGAAGAAGCAGCAAATTTTGCTGCTGCTAGATAACGAAAGAAGTCAAGTGCTCCACACGTGAACAACACAGAAAATTACCTCAGCAGAAACAACAGAAGAGTTTCTTAGTGTGCGTAACTCCATCAGCCCGCTCATTACAGCAGGCAAAACCTGAGACCTGCACAGGGCCAGTTCTGCTCTGCCAGAGACAGACACAGGTGTGTTCTGTTCCCCTCTCTTCTGTTCCGAAGGGGATGTTGTCTACCCCTTCTACACATTAATACATTTTTAAGCACACGTAAGTTTTGCATGACATACTCCACGGTCACAATTTTACACACAGTTATTGGGCATTTGTTGCTGTCTTGCCTCCAGACTTTATTCATATTGCTATCCCACACTTGCCGTTTTGTGACATGCTGCTTACATTGTGTACACGTAAACCCACAAAGATTATTATATTTGCCTCTGAAATTCTCTCCCTGGCTACCTTATAACTTCTGCTTTCCCCACTCAAATCCCTTCTGAGGTCAGACTATAAATGCTTCATGGCACAGCCACTTGTATAATCAACTTTACTGCAAGATACTGAAAAAAAAAATCTTTTTACTTGTGTATCTAAACTGATACAATTTTCTTTCTTACTGCATTTCCTTTTCCTTTATATAAAAATGTGTTAGTGATGGTTATGGTGATCAGTAATTTGCTTATGTCCACAGTAAGCTAGTGCTTATCTGTTAAATATTTTAACAGGAAATTGTTCTGAGTCACAGCTGAGCCATTCCTCTGTGCAACACATGTCTGAGAGCACCGTCTGCAATCACTGAACTCCTTCAGGTCAGCAGAAGGGTGCCGTAATGTTCTATGTCCATCCCTGTGTGCACAGAAGGGCACTTACCGTGCCCATTAGGATCTTCTTAATTACTGGAGATAAGAAGCTCACCAGGGGATCTCAAACCTTCTCCATAATAAGCTTAGAAGGGAGAAGGATGTGCATCATAGCTGGAGCCGGTTATATAGACCCAGCTTCATGAATCTTCTTACGTGATACACTGGAGCAATCTCCTAATCATATTAAATTAGACAATCTTCAAGGTGATTGCTTTATGTGTTGCAGAGGTGTGAACATGTATCCTAGAGGCAGAAAAGATTGGAGTACTTCAGTTGAAATTAACTTTCTGTGTGGTTGGGAGCCTTCTGTTATGATCTGGAAAGGTTTGTATGGGACGGAAGTGTTATTAGCAAGAATGCACTGCTGTCATTCCTTGTTCTCTATAGGCGCCTCAACTAAAGCTGCAACTTTTGTCTCAACTAAAGGTAAAAGATGCCTGCAGTTAGTGCTGCTTAGCAATTTCCAATTCAAACCTTTGCTTTCTGCTGCTTGTATATTTTTCATAATTTAACCATTACAGTTGAAATTTTCCATGATGATTGTGTGGCTAATAATGGAACTCTTCTGACAATGATAACTGTAAAATTACCAAATTACCCGGTACCTTTTGCTGTCCTAAGAGTATCCGTAGGAATGTGGCCAAGTTGCAAGACTGAGAAGCATTCATATGCGCTCAATAGGGGCTGATAAACGAGCCTCAGATGTTCTGTCTGGACTAAACATGCTGTAGGCTAAAGGTAACATGATTCAGCTCATGAGTGGAGACGCCTGTGAAAGCAGTGCTCATGAGAGGAAGAAATGGCTGTTTCCCTACTAATACCCAGGTGGTATAACAGAGTGGAGTGACCAGACGTCAGTGGAGAGAGAACTGGGAAAAGCTGGAAGAGGGGCAGGAGTTGAAGCCTGGGAAGGATGTAAGGAAAGCAGAGAGGGATCAGGAAATAGGCAAAAGCCGTGGTAACCAGCCTGAGCTTTTCTATGGGAGTAAAAACAAACACACAAACCCAGAAAGAGATTATTAAAGATGATAGCACAAACCACCCAAGAAGACAGCAGAATTTGCACCAGCAAACTGGGCCCGTGTATTTCCCAACATTTGACTACCAGACCGTGCAACTTCGCTGATCTTTGAATTGTCTCTTGTGGCATGTCACATCCTTTAGCAGCTGTTTGTTGAGAAACACTCACCAAAATGTAGTACTTCCACTAACATTCAATAAGCATGGTTATCTGTGGTGTAACGGTTGTCTGGTCGGACAGACTTTGCACAGGCTTCCTTCACTCTGTGTTTGGTAGAGATGTCATTCGTTTCAATGGAACTAATGTCTTCTCATCTCCATTGGATATACTAATCTATAAAATACCTCGTAGAATAGCGAGGTGACAAACACCATCTCTAAATCCATAGAACCTAGGAGAGAAAACCTGCGACAGACATTTCTCCTCTGGAGAAAAATTTTAAATGTGTCGTCTAAAGCCCTAGAAATTTGTTGGGTGAGAAATGTGCTGAGAGTTGTCAGGAACAATAAATTTGGTGCCAGATTCATGACACTTACCCCATCGCAATTTTCTCCCATAAATACTAGAGAAAAGGATTTCTCTCACGTGCCCTTTAATAAATTCATCAAAGTGCCTTTTGGAATGTGACTTAATGAACAATTACATTCCAACACGGACAGCAGAACATATTTACTTAAAGAGCTTTGTAACTTTACTTTTATGTCACCTGGATGACAGTGTCAGAAAGTGGGGAACATAAAGAAATAATATGACTAGCATGCCACCTCTTGAGATTGTCCTTGTTTTGTGCCACAAACCCCTTCTCAGGAGCAGTGGTTTGAGGTTGGGATTTACCTGTTTCTCTGGAATTCATTGTCCCAGAACCCAAACTCTGAATCTCATGTTGTAATGCAGTGTGATGCATAGGTTTTATCACAGGAAAAATAGCGAATTACTTAATTATTCTACCCTGGTAGGTTGGCATCAGCATGAGTTTAACGGAATCCACACTGGACTGGAATGTCCTCCCATCTGTGCTGAAACCAGTACAAAAACTGTCAGTGATTTTCCCATGAGGTCACATCTCAGACTTTTTTTACATCATTGTCCTCTATTCGCATGGCCAGCATCACCAACCTCTTGGTGACAGAAATCTACAAAATGGGTCTTACCCTCAGCTCCCTCTTTTACCTAAGTTGCCTCCAAAATTTACCTTTCTTTATCCATGAGAAGTTTTCTTCTCCGTGAAGACACTTTTCTCCAAATATCACTGCTATGTGTTCTTTTTTATCCTTTCCTATCCTTCTACCCTCCTTCTCCAGTCTACAATAAGCAGTGTTCTGCCATATCTGTGTTCTACACATTGGCTTCACTGGACCAAGCATCTTGCTGCTTCTTTCTCACCTTCCCACCCTCATTCTGCCCAAACCTGCTGCCTCATCCCCCAGGCGAGGGGGCTTAGGAGTAAGAACTAAGAAATTACTGGGGCTGAAGACGAGGACAATCCTCAGAGGCTGTGCGATGCTGAGTGAAGACCATGACAGCCATCTTCAGTGATGGGTGCCACGAGGTAAATGGACATGAGGAAGGGCTTGGGGCAGTCCGTGTGGATGACATGGCACCTGCAGGGGAGGGAAGCCATCACTGGCCAGGCAGAAAAGGTGGCAAGTTATTTTCCCTCTCTTCCTGGTTCAACAAAGAAGGACTCAGCTCCTTGGGAAGCCACTCCTTTCCCCTACAAGGAGTGAAGGGGAGCTAGAAGGGGGGCTGAAGCTGTGAACCTACCACCACACCTGGTCTGAAATGCTGTCGCCTAAGCCTTCAGGTGTTCTCGGAAAGATCAGCGCACCACCCCGAGCAACACAAGAACTGGTTCCAGCTGGCTCCCATGAGAACTCCTTAAAAGCATATTTCTTCACACATTCCACAGCCCCACTACCTCCAGCTCATGTTTCTTGCAGTGGCCTGCAGGACTGCCCCTTCCTGCTTACACCTTGTCATGTGGCAGCCACATGTCGATTGTTTCCCTGTTAACCATGCCAAACCTAAAATCCTCCTCACCTATTTGTCTCTCAGAGCTCTCCAGCCTGTGCTCCCTGCCTTTGACATGCCCTTCTTATACTGCTTCTCAAGAATCACTACCTCTCCTCTTTTTTTTTTTTTTTTTTTTTTTTTTTTTTTTTTTTTTTTTTTTTTTTTTTTTTNAAATCTACCACATCTCTAACGAGGGAGGGTTTGTGTAGGAATGTAAAGAGCCTGGAACTGAAATGGTATATGGGATGAGAAGAAAAGGTCATGCACAGGAAAAAAAGGAAGTTAGCTTACTTAATGACAATTAAGATTCTAACTTGTAATTGACATGACTTTGCCCAGCATTTCAGCGATCCCTTTGTTGTATAATGTATCCCTTTCCCCATGGTCTGACTTTGTTTTCCTCAACCCTGCCCTCTTCAAAGAAGGCACAGTTTTCTTCTTCTGAGTTTGGAAACTTACGTGTTTATAAATAATAAATAGAATAATAATAAATCAGGGCTACTGCACTTGCTAGCAAACAGCCAATATGTACCAGGTCTCTCTGAAGTCAAAGAGGCTGTTTCTGCTGCTGTTTATGCCACTTTCTCTACCTTGGACACAACAAAGTTGCTATTAATTCATATCGTTGAGAAAAGACTTGCTAAAATGTAAAATCTCAATAAACTACAAACAAAATAGAAATAATACTGAATGATAAATACACATCCTATCAGATTTATAGACAAAATATTATAAGACAAGAAAATCATCTGTTTCTGGAGAAGTGACAATGTTTCACTGTAATCAAAACATAATGACTTGGTAAGGAAATGGCTTGCTTCTAGCCACTTGTTTATTTTTTTTTTCTTTAGCTTTCACTTTTGTTCACATGGATGCTATCTTATCAAACATAAATACCAGTTCAAACCTCCCCACTGTAGTTCAGAGAACTACAATGTTTCAGAATAAACAGAAAAATGATACCCATCTTCACTGAGTAGCAGCAAGGGGCTTAGTATATTGCTGGAAGACAAGCATAAAATATTTAGGCTGGTTAGTATTAAGAAAGTCAAAGAGAATATTATGAGATGAAGCAGCCAAACAGAATTGGCAATGATAGTCTTATAATGGAAAGGTATTTATAGAGTGTTGTTCCCTTTGGACAGGATGAATCATAGAATCATAGAATGGCTTGGGTTGGAAGGGACCTCAAAATCATCTAGTTCCAACCCCCTGCCGTGGACAGGGCTGCCAGCCACTAGCTCACCAGATCAAACTGCCCAGGAACCCATCCAGCCTGGCCTTGGACACAGCCAGGGATGGGGCATCCACATGCTGCTGTCTTACTCAGGCAAATCTCCCACTGAAATTTTCAAAGGGCATATTGTCTGCCTAGAGACGAGCAGGGACCTGCGGACTGAATGGGATACACAAAACTTCTGTCCACCATGTAACTGCATGGTGGTGCAACTGCAGTTCTGTAACATCATGGGGTCTGTGTGCTTGCCACACTGGGCAGATGCTGGCTCCATGAAGGTTAAAGTCAGTCAGTCTCTGTTGCCATGTGGCCCATGAAGTTCAAACATTCACAGGTGCTTTTTGTCATCCAGTGACCAACAGTGAATTTCTGGAGCATGGCTAGCAGTAGGAAGGCAAGAACTGGTACATCTGGCTAGACACCACAGAGGTTTAGATTAAACTGTGTCGCACTGCAAGCCCCAGTTTACACAGAGAGCTTAGCTATGAAACGTCAATGGGCTGCAATGTGCTTCCCCATGCAGTGTCCTCCTCTGTCCACTGCCAGCCTTCCAGGATGGCTTTTTGCTTCATACTGGTAGCTTGAGGAGCTCATAGTACATAGACTCCAGCAACCAATATAGAAGGATTCAAACTAATATAAACAGTTTCCCTGGATAACAGTAATGTCCACATAACATTAAGGTTAACAAGAGAAGTGAACAATGAAGATTTAGGGCAGAAGTACAAACCAGTAGCAGCAGGTTACTCTATAACCGAAAACGGAGTTGTTTTACACCTTGTACTGGCCCTTATATAGACTGGGTGCAAAATGTTTGCCTGCTTCAACAACGGGACTCTAAATGAACAGGCAGAAAATGATTCCATTTTGTGTTCAGTTCCCAAAGTTAACAAAGTGACAATGGGGACACAAATCAAAGTGAAGACTTCACTTCTCAGTAAGTATGCAGTTTACAGGAATTGTAATTTAATAATAATTGGCTTTGTAACAAAAGTCTCTAGGCCAAATGCTCTTGGTGTGACTTTGCTGACACCAAAACAAAGAGTCATTTGGCCAGGACGTACCCAGTCCTCTGTGTCACAAGGCAACAAAAAAGAAACACACTCACACAAGCCTGCCAAGTGCAAAACTACATGGTCTGCTCATTTACAGACTATTAATAAAAAATGAGACTATTAAATGTATACTAAACATTACTTAATCTATATGTACAGATAAACACATGTAAAGCTGCATTCAGTGAAATATAAACACACAAAGCTGATATAAACCTTCAGACGTTAAGAGTGCTGCATACACGTTCCTTTATGTCGTTTCACATGAACTCATTCTCTCTCTGACACTCACACACACTGGTTCTTACTGATCCTGGGAATCCCCGAAGGGCTAGGCGGAGGTCCAAAGAGCCGTCTCATGGTAGGTCACTCTGCCATATGTTTGCTTCTCTATGCTCACATTTGCCAGGAAATCCATCATTGTCAATGCACCACCACCATGCCATGATAATAACAAGGTTCATGTGCAGTCTCTGTCACTGTTTTGCAGAGAAGGAAGTATCAGGGTGAACATGGGTAGCGCTGCACTCTTTTTTAACTATCTTGATTTTTTGGCCAAAGATATGATCCTCTTTGATCCACAGTGTCTCTCTTCTATCTGGTTTGGATTCTTTTTTTTTTTTTTTTTTTTTTTTCCTTAATGAAGTGTCCCACAAGCTCCTTGACTTGAAGGTTGTGCTTGTGCTCCCAACACTTAAAAAACAGGGCTTTGAGCATCTAGGTGCCTGCCTCCACATTCATGGGGTGTAGTTCATTGCCCGTCATGTCAAAGGCTGCTGCCCCACTACACAGCATGCTCAGCTCCGGTCTTGCACTGAATGGGCAGGAGTACTGGGAGCTGCTGCTGCAATAATGAGCAGAAGCCAGGTCAGAACATGTGCAGTTGTTATTACTGTAGTCGATGGGAATGTGGGTTATGCCGTGATGCTCCTGGGGCACGGAGTTTATTGCTGCTGTCTATCCATATACCGACTGAATCGCTCTGGTGTCCTACATAAAACTCCAAAAAGTAAATGACTGTACAAAATTAACGTTGTAGTAGAGACACCTCTATATGAAAATAATCTACAGAGACAAACTAAGGGCTCTTAGTTGAAGAAACTAAAGATGTTGTCTCTTGATGTTGTGTCACCACACATCTGGATATGCCTGTGCAATGTCAACAGCTGAATCCCTGCTGGGTTCAGCAGAATCTTCGCTTTCTGGGCTAACAACTCTGCGGGGGATGGATTTGCTTTTAAAATGCCTATTTATTCCATCTTAAGGCTGATTCGTCCCAAGGCTGGGCTTTTTTTTTTTTTTGCTAGCCTGAATTCTTCATATAGGAGAAAGTGTCAGTATGGTGACAAAACTGGTTTCACTTCTAATCTGTAAAGCCTACAGAAATCATGCAACTCAGTTCTATGTTATTGCACACATGCATGTTCTCTTGACACATGGCTCTCACCGTTCAGATAGAATGCTTTTTTTTTTTTTTGGTCTACATTTTGGTGGGGTTTTCACTAGAAGTCAGGGAGGCCCAGCCGGGGGCTCCTGCACTATATGAAAGGACACCGCAGGGCTGCTTTAGTGTAAAAGTAAAAACAGATGACACTATGAAGAAAGGGCCACTAGCTTGCCAAAACCTCTACAATTTCAAAATTAATCTATACATTTTTTTATATTCATTTTTGAGATTATTTATAACATAAAAATGCTTTTAAACTGGCCTTCAAAGCAGATTCTCAAAAAAAAACCCCAACCAACCAAACAAAAAAAAAACCAACAAAACAACAAAAAACCCCCAACAAAACCAAAAACCAACTCTTGCTTTCCATTGTACTTCTAATCATTTTACTTGTAGCATGAAAGGAAAATAATGTCTTTCTCTAAAATTAACTTGTCTAAAGAAATGGGTGTACTAGAACTCCTGATTTCCTTACAATGCTAATGCGGTGCACGACAGGTAAAAAAATTACTACAATCAATGCACATTTTAAAGCATTCAATGGGCTACAATTTCCTTCCAGCTGTAATCTCAATTATTTCATCAGGGTTGAGGGCAAGTAACCTTTTCCCAGTGTTTGATCCTCTGTGAAATAATGCAGTCAATTTGTAGCTTTGTATCTGCTGTCCTGAGCTGGCCACCTGTTTCTTGGTGAATGTTGCTTGTACTGCCTATTTGTATCAAAACCTGTTACAATTATTTTCAGCTTGCCCTGCTAGACCTTTTAGAATGTTTTTTTTTTTTTTTTTTTTTTTTTTTTTTTTTTTTTTANTTTTTTTTTTTTTCTTTCCCCCCTTTTTAATTTTTTTTTTTTTTTTTTTTTTTTTTTTTTTTTTGGGATGACACCGAAGCCAAGCGCTCAGAATACCTCGCTTGTATTCACATTTCTCCTTCTACACTAAAATGGCCACCAGAGTGCTCAGCTGACATACCAAGTCCATGCAGATAGCTCACAGCGACAGGCAATGCAAAGCTACGCTCATACATGGTGTTTGGGTATGCCAAGGAGGAATGTATAGAATTATCAGAAACTTTTTCTTTACTCTGCATGTCTGGCTCCTAGGCCAGGAGAACCTGTATCTGTGGGAAGCGTTTGTCAAAAACTGGGTACATGCAGGTTACGTGCATACACTGCAGCCTACATCTGGAGGAATGAACAATGCTGGCCCAGTATCACAGCGGACATCACAATGTTAGTTTCATTTATGATCAGCAGTAAGCAATGCAACATGATCTGAGCAATATGTACCAGGGAGGCTGATCTGTATAAACGCGGCTATGCACTTAATGTCATATATTCGGTATATTTTACATATTCCAAGGCCATATATTCTATTCGCCACAAAAATGATGTCCTTAGTGTAGATCAAAGAAGAGTCAAACAGTTTGTTAGAGAGAAGTTATCAGAGCATCCTCGGCCCCTTAAACATCTCTGAAATGAGTAGGTCAACGGGCTCTTTGTGTAAGACAAAGATTACAAGAACAATGGTTTCTTCAAAAATTCAAAAGCTTAGGATACATCTAGGACATAGTATGAGAAGTGTTTTGTTAAGGGAAGAGAGACAGACCCAAATAAGATGATGTGGAACATGAAAACTCAATGAAAAGGAATTTTGATCAAGCAGTCAGATAGAAGGCTGGGCTTTGGGGTGGGGTGCTGGATGAAAGAGCTTTAGGCTAAGATCATCTGATTTCTTCTTTAATCAGGAAGTCTGTGACTGCGCGTTCTGTCAAATAAAGAGACACATGAACTAAACATGTTTTCATACTCAAAAGTGTTCAGCATTGGCTGGTAGGGACAATAGGAACAGAAATGCGTTTGTATGAAGACTAACTGAAAGAAACACTAGCAGACAGGGCCATAAAATACTGCAAAACTAGGATTTCCAAACTGCACTTTGGACTGAGGGTAAACCAAGAAAGTTCTGGCAAATTCTTCTAAGGAAAATGAGAATTCTACTGGGAAGCTTATATTAAAAGTTAATATCCTAGCCCCTCCAAGAAGTCTGTCAGGCTGTCACTCACACAAAAATCTTTCCTACCACTCCTTGTACACATGGCCACCAGCTACAGTCTGCTTAATTTTAAGCAGAGAAAGCTGCTGCAATCTACTGTACATATGTAGTATGCAGCTGGTGGAGATGCTCTGCCTGAGCACAATCACAAACTTGTAGTCAGGGAGGAGCCTCGTCATTAATGAATCAACTTTGTGTGAGGTCCATTTTACAGCGTAATTCACTCCAACAGGCATTGAGATTGGACTGTTTGGAACTGTCTCGTGTTAGACAAGTGGACTGACGACTGACTGACTCCAAAGAATCCAGACGCTTCTAGACATCTTACTAGGGCAGTTCATGGATTTGCAGGGAAAACAGCAGCATGTTTTTATAAGTTGTAATTTCAGTGATATATATATATTTTTTTTCTCATCTTATTGTCAAGAGACAAACTTGGGACTCTTCAGAATTATGCCTGGTGGACACTTGCTGAATCTTGGGAGTTTTAGGGGTTTGCTGCTTCTGGTGCTGTCCCAACATCAGTTTCCTTTTCAGAAATGGGAAGCCAACACTCCTAACAGCTAACAAATTTTGCAGCCTGTTGGGAAAAACTGCTGGGTCCAGTCTTTGTACAGCCTGCCCTGGGATGAGCAGTTGGCTGCGTACTGCTGGCTGAACCACTGCATCCAAAAGCATTGCCCCTGTTCATAAAGTAGAATACCAATGAGGAAGCTTCTGCAAGACAGACTAGCACAGGGATGGTGGCTCCAACATTTTACTGGTCATTTGTTGATGTAGTTAATGACTGTGAAGCTACATGGCACATGTTGATGCTCAGCATGGTGTACTTGCCAGAGAGACTTGTTCATCCGGGCTTGTCTCCCTGGGGTGCCCTGCATTAGCCAAATGCACATCCCTGCGTGTTGGCCCTCGCCATGGACCTACTGCTGTTTGCCAAGAGACTGCTGGGTCAGATGGACTGCTTTGCCCAGAGGCAGTCCGAAAGTGCTGCCATTGTTGTACTCATGTACAGATCCAAGTTAGATCTTCCATTTTCTTTAAAGACAGCCGTTCAGCTCTCAGAGAGAGGGCAGACGGAAAGGCCATATGGAGAACATTTATGCTGCCATTAATGGAGCCCTTCCCAGGCCTCTGACCTTCCTCACCAGGAGGGCTTTGCAAGCTTTGTTCCAATTGTTAATAGAAATCTGTATTTCCCTGAAGTACTGAACAATTTCCAGCAGAGGTCTCTGCCTACTAATAATTAAAGTTTGGCTGGACTGCTTGCACACAGCCGGGGTCAAAAAGCATTATAAATCACTGTTAGGCTTTGTCCCTTGGCAGGATTAAGAAGCAAAACTGAGACCTCACGAATGTGAGTGCCTACCTTTAAATCATAATCTATTTCACAGAGTGGTAATGCCCATCTATTACACACAGAGATTCCTAAGAAAGGTTTCCTTATGTAAGATACTTAAAATAAGTCTGCCGAGACTTGCACAGCAGATGTAGCCTACCTACAAAAACCAACATGTTTTAAAGAATTTAAGAATTAAGAGCTCCTCATTGTTAAGTACATCAGAGAATTATTAAACTGTAAATATCACACTTCTTCTGGATACAAAACAGATAAATTCATTTCAAGGGAAGAAAAGAAACTTCTTTTTTCCCAGAGTGTACTGTGATCCCTAACTTGAGATCTAACTACAGTCAAGAGCAACTGCTCCAGGAGATGTTTAGCTTTCAGACTATAATCTCACTGCTTCTCATCCGTCTCTAATACAAGCTTACTCTCTGGTTATGAGAAAATGTTTTATTTTTATGCCTACATTTCCCTGTCTTTAATTTTATTTACCAATCTACTTCATGGAGTGGGATGCACTGAAAATGTGAAGTGCTAAAAATAAGAATTAAACTCTTCTACCTTTAGGTCCATTCTCTAATTGCTCTGTGCAGCACCCTAATTTACCAAGAAGCTTTAAGAAGTCTCAGACAGAGGCTCTTTTGAATCTCAAGCAATACTACTGGTGTGGGTCCTGTTCCCTTCCCTCAGCTCATAAAAGAACTTTACCCTGCTCTATGCCAAGCCGTTTGCGGGCATGCACGTTTTGTTACGGCAGAGAACAGTGTGACGCGAGTCTTTTGCAGCAGAACCTCCCTGATTCCCCAGCTAGCAGTGCAATTGCAACCCCTTCCTGTGTGTTAACACTACAATAATTTTGGTACAGCAACAAGAAACTGCTAATGGTTGTTCACCTTGAATGTCACCATACTGGAGTTAAGGTGGCATTATATGGCTGTGATTGTAGGCCAGATTCCAAGAGCACCACAATTTATTCAACTTTAACTCGATCCCTCTTATTTGTGCACAGCTAGATGAAGGTGTATGTACTGGATGAACAGACTGATTACATGCTCACTTGCTCAGCATCCTCTGCTATAGCGAGCCCCTTGGGATGTACTGAGTGGAACTGCTTGTGATTTAGCAGAAGGAATTTTAATCAAACAGCAAAAAGTTCCACTGTGTCTCAAAACTGAATGTTTTAGCCAAATCAATGCCTGCACCTCACTTCTGCTTATAATTCAGCACGAGACAGAAGTCCCTTGGTACTCTAGTAGATATTCTTGCAGTCCTTTGAAAAACTCACTTCCTATTCAGTAGCTCTTTGATTTGCAAACTCTGGGTACAATTTGATTCATGATTCACTCCCCTTTCCAGCAAATATCTGCATTCCTGATAAAGCTGGTTCTTGCTCTGTTAGTATTGTCTCTGATTTAAGATGGTAAGCTGACTTTTTGGGGAACCATAAACCAACTTTTCCTGCTGTCTTACATTTAGCTGAAACAATGTATTGTGATTGTGATGAGAAGAGAGGCAGACCTGCCAAACCTCTGGATACCAGGGTTCAATTACCGTGCTTTGCAGTTAGACACTTCTGTCCCTCGGAGCTGTCACAAGTCTGGATGGCGTTGCAGGTAAAACTCCCTCCTCTTTCTACCCTGCCAGGTAACCACTGAAACACTGAATAGCTCAAACAAGCTTGTAGCTGAAAGGTTCTGGAAAAGGCTGCGATGGAGGCAGGATTGCCTGGGAACAAGACAAAGATTCAATTTGGAAGTCATAACAACATCGAAGATTACTTCTGAAGAGACGATCCTTCCCTTTCTTTAAAGACAGCTACAGCAACATTCTCCTTTATCCTAAGAGTGACAGAGTGTTTCATTAACACCTCTGACGCTCTGCAGTTACCACACAACTACCACGATGATGTGGAACAGTAACTATGATGATTGATCGTATCCCTTCTTCTTTCTTTCTTTCTTTCTTTCTTTTTTTTTTTTTTCCTTAGATTTCCTTAAATATTCTACATGGTCCCAAAATTTTTCCATGAGTGAAGATCTTGAGACCATGACTGTTTAGAAAGTTTATACTAGGAAGAAATCAAATGTATGGCAAGGAAAATCAACTTAGGGTATCAGTTCAAAAGAATGGACCATGAACCCAGCAGAATTTGATCAATAATACAACCAATAAAGAGGGTTTTCAGGTCTTTTTTCTTGGCACGTATTCCTTGTAGAAAAATTCTAGTAGAGCTGCCCAGAAGCATTTTACCACACTTATTCCCCCAACTTCTGTTGTTCTGCTTTACATAGGCTCTATCAAAAGATTTAATGGCATCCTACTTTTCCAGGTCATCAGTGACTTGGGAAAAAAAAAAAAAAAAAGAATTTATTTCCCCCTGAATGTTGATATCAACAGAGATGTACATTTGTTATGAGAGCAAAATCTGGGAATAACAGAAAACAGAAGCAAAAGTGTACAGAGTACACAGGATTCTTAGTTTTAAATGTGGAATGTGATCCAGATTTCAGCACACGAAAACCACAAAAAAAGTGTCCACAGGCAGAAAAACATTGCTGAACAATGAAGAGAAAGGAACAAATCTTGAGATTACAATTCTTCAGCTTCAGAGCCATGAACATAAAGATCTTAGCAATGTTTCAAATCTTACAGAAGAAAACTGATATGTATTCCACCTGTCAAATATTTGTCATAATCTTGACAAAACATAGCTGTTTTACAAAATGGGGTTGTATTAATTCAGTTACCTGCAGGCATTCAATGGGTTAGACAGCATCATTCCAACAGCCATTGTCATTTCCATGCATAATAAAGTTGTACAGAAAATATTCATTCTTTAAAATATACTTCTGCTGTAAACTGCTACTGAAAGTTAGGACTTTAAATTGAGAGTCACCTTTTCTGGGCAAAAGACCTAAGGAGTTATGTAAGAAGGCTATGATTTAATTATGTGACTATTCTGACCTTAAATCACAGCCCACATAACAAGGACGTCCTGTATCAAGAAGCCTTTGCAACATCAGGCTTGCTTTTCCTGCAGAAAAGAACAAACCTTAACAACACTTGGAATTACAATGTATTATGCTACCCGGTGGATGGATGGAAGAATACAATGTTGAGTAGCTAAGCATTTCCAAACTACATTTACTGTAACATGCCAATTGCACTAATTTCTCTATGCTTCTGCATTTCTAATTCCCACTTAGAATTTGATTCTGTAAGAATTTTCAGGAGTGAGGAAAAATTATATATGTATTTCCTGCTTCATTTAACCAAATTATATTTCTGATGTTTTGCATTGGTGGAAAAAGCCACATCAGTGCTGGGTTAGAAAAGTGGGATGAAAAAGTCAATCATTGTGCTGTGCATGAAAAAAAAAAAAAAAAAACACACACACACACACACAAAAACAGAACAACAAAAAGCACACTCAACCAACTATAATATTCTGACACATCTTAAGCCATGCAGTTTGCAATGAAAATAACACTCGGTACATGCTGTTGGTTGCCTTAGGGCACTAGTTCTTAAGACACAAGGCTACAAGACATCCTATCAACCAGGATGGATGCAGGGTCATGCACCTGGATCCAGAAGCTTGGAATATCCCCCAGCTTCTGTAAAGCATATACCTGTCCTGAATATCATCAAACACACTGATAAGCTGAAAGTGAGCCAGTAAGAAACAGAGTGGCTATAATGCTAATTACTGCTGCTTTTTCTATGATTTGTTAGAAGATTCCTGCTTCTGTAGGACATTTACTTTTTATGTGCTGCATATTTTTGTCATAAAGCACAGTACTGATCATCTAATCATCCTCATCATCTTTGCTACCACCTACTACCAGAGAGCTTACAGATCTAGATTGTACTGCTTCTGGAGCTGGCTCCTGGCTAGGTAGCAGTGAGGGGAAATCCAGAATTGTGCTTCTGCACTGGACTGGCACACACCTCTGGCAATCATGTGCATACCAATGGAAACAAAATTAGTTCTAGGGTGTTTTCTTCCACTAACCACCTGTTCCCCTCCCCGTGCAATTTAAACAAAAATCACAAGTATCTGAAAAGTACTTCCTCGCTTATTAAAAAANAGAACAGGAAGCTGAAAGCTTGCGTGCAGCTCTCCTGCTGCACCCTCCCACATGCATCCTTCTCTGTAGCCACCTCACCAACTTTCTGGTCTGCAGAAAACCTAGGGGAAGTTCCTTCTTCACCAAGGTCTGAGGCTGTTCTCAACTCCCTTCCTGGTGCTGGAGGGAGCTGCCAGCACTAATACCCTGCTGTGACACTCTCCTCCAACCCTGTCCTGCTACAAGGGGAATACTGCTTCCAAAACTCTCCTCAGTGGCACGTAACATAAATGTACAGGGGTCACTCTTCAGTTTTTTTGGTCAAGTACTTTCTTTCACAAACAGACAGATAAGTTTTACCCCGTCATTTTCCTGATTGGTGGACCTAACATTTTCACTAAGACTCTAATGGCAACAGGTTTGTTTATCGTATTTATCTTCTGATGACTCTTCAAAAAGATGTGAGAAGTTCAAATATAAATGAGACAGGGTTCCCCTCCCACTGCCCCATTTGGATCAAAGAATCAAAGCCTGGATTCTTCCACAACGGTACTTTAAACCATCCAAAACCGCTCATGCCCTCCAGGAATGACCTCTTATTTTGGAACCATACTTTATCACAGTTAGATTTTTTGTTTCTTCAGAGAAAAGACAATTGCCAAGAGATGTCCTACATAGCAGTGAGGAAGCCTTTATTCTATATAGATACTACTCACCATGCCAGTTTTTTCTGCCTACTTGTTTGCAAGCAGTGTAGCCACTAAATGATGAGGCATGCTTGAATTAGGGCTTGTAATTTCTCTTGCTGAAAAACATGGTTGTGTCACTGACATTTATGAACCATAGTAAACACTGAAAATTTGCCCTGAAATGCAAATTCACTCTAAGAACTCCCACTACAATTCCTAGGAAAATATTTTGAAATATCTACAAATTCTCACATTTATGATATTTTAACACTAAGAAACAAAAC
>VXAV01004705.1:165710-183019 GCA_013399715.1 Alectura lathami
GAAAGTTGGAGGGTAACATATAAGCACCATCTAGAGTGTGCACATTATGCATACACAATACAAGCATAACATCTATATCAGACAGCTAACACACAACACATGCCTGTCAATGTGCAATATGAGTAATTCAGGCAAAACATGAGTTTAAACAGAGTTGGTATTGCATAAAGGAAGTCAGCCACATTCTAAAGCACTAGAGAAAATATTTAATAATATACAAATCACCACTCCTGTGGATGTGTTTAGGCTGATACACCTTTAGGACAAAACAAGCTGTTCTGGGACATTCACCTAAGCTACAATCCTCATGTAAGCATCGCTTTTCACGGGAAAGTTTACAAAAGGTACGCAGATGAGGGTCTGATTCTCTGTCAGTTTTGCTGGAACTCTATATTGCAGTATAGGAAGTGCTAACAAGCAACGTTAGCTCTGCATAGATGGAATCCCTTACAACCAGCAGTATGCACATCAAGTATACACATCCTGTCAAAGATACAGAAGTTCACTGACACTTCCCAGTAACAAAGTTCATCAGAAAGTACTCCATCTCCTCAAGGTCTATGGCCTTACAGTTTGTAAGAGAAATGTTTGAAAGATAATAGGCGAAACAGGACACACAGATAGCAATCAGTGGCACAGTTCAATTTGTGCATCACTTTCACCAAGGTCATCTATAATGCAAACCAAATTAGTATCCAGAAATTCCCAATCAACAGGGTGATACAAACGTGCTTCCTGGAATACAGGCTTTCTTCTGTATGTGCCCATCTGCTACAGAAGGCAGACAACTTTGAGGTCCTAGTTAGAGCTCCATAGGGACTGCTACAGAGCAAAGCATTTTTGTGATTCTGTATTGCTTAGATCTGGTACTGAGAATAGCTTTTACTCAAATGGAATATGTACTAAGGGTGGGAAAGTGAAGAAATTCATGTGCAGGAACTCTGTGCTGGACTACAAAAATTATTAGATTATGTGATTGCAATGCATGTATGAATTTTTCTGTTCTTAAAACAAAATGCATTACATTTTTAAGTACAGAGAAGCAGTATGAAGTAAGGCAAAGTTATGCCCACTGCTGGCTGCTACTCAGGCTCCTTAGGTCTTATGCAAAGTAGGATCTTCCACTACTTATTAATACCTGTTGGAACACAATACCAGATTTGGGGAAAAAAAGTAACATCTCTTCAACGCTGGCACCCCCACACCAGCACTTTTGGCAAACATAAAAAGCAGCAAGTTTCTGGGCAATCAAGCTGAGAAACATGGAGACGGGAAATGTTTAAAGTGAAGAGGACACAAGAGAAAGGTAGTTTCAGTGGGGTTTGCCATGGGCATTTCTTTTGACCTGGAGAATTTGACTGACTCAGGACAGAAGAGTGTACTATATACAGGAGCCTACTATAAGCAAGCACGTGCAGGAGATGGAATGCGTACTGCTTTACATGGCAATCTGGAATTTTAAAATCTCAGTTGCTGGCTTATCAAGGACTTAGCTTACGAGCACATCACCAAATTGCAGTGCCTTGATGCTGAGACTTGTCTTTATTTGAAGGATTGGAACAAGTGGCAACAGTGCCAGTGAAATCTCTGAATCACTTTGCCTTTAATCTTTTAAAGAAGACATTTCAAAATACTGAATTCTTGAGAAAAGCTCTGTGCTCCCCATAAAGTCATAAAATACACATCAATACCCTACGCAGTGTGAATTGCTTCACTTTAATGGAGGATGTATTTTCACTTAGATGCTAAAATCCCTTAATATAACACTAAAAAGCCATAAATTTCTTACGGAAACGTTGAAAAAAGGTGTAGTTTTCTGATGATTCATTTCTATCACAAAATATCAAAAAATAATGCAGTTTAATTCTTCTACCTCTGTGACACACAATGTTCTGTGACTTGCACAGGCTGAAACCCTTCCACGGGCCACCCTGGTAGGTTCAGTGAGCTACAGCTGAATTCCATGAGTGCATCTTTGGCAGTGTCTCCAGACACAATTACAAAAGATTACGTTCTTTTTCTTCAAGAAGCAACAGAAATGCACACAAGGAAAAAAAGCTGTCATTATGATAAGTTAATTGAGATTTCAGATTTTTTTCATTCCTTTTCCCCTGGACACACTCCACAAACCACTGACCTTTAAGACTATTTTTCCTTCTTATTTTGTCTACTTAGGCAAGAGGGATATGCCCCATGAAATTTTGCTCATAGCTTTGTGCACGATCTTTCTTCTATATGGTTCATGTATTTGTCCTCCTCTATAGGTGCAGAAGATTTCACGTGTTAAAAACCAGAAAACACATAAGGGGCGCATTTTGTTTTACGTGTAGGAAAGAGGCAGAAAGGGAGCATCGTTCTACTCAAAGTAAGGAACTAACCCCTCAGATCAACATGTTAATGCTTCTGGACACCACTCTTAGATGCTGCTAGCTTGTATTCTGCTAACATATCAAAGGTATGCCATGAAATCAGTATCTGTTGCTGACTTACAGAATTTCTTGTAAGAATCCCTGAGAAGAAACAAATGTCATTTTCAAGTTGGTATCGGTTACACTTCCCATCATGTGTGGTTATCAGAGTATTTCCTAAAACTTTTCCAGCAACATCTGTGTTAGTATAGTCATAGAAAATATAACGTGGCAAAATTAACTTTTAAAACAATCTGTGAGTCACTATTTAAAATCCTCTTTTGTTGCTCAACTTAAAAAGTCACTTTTTAAAGACGCATTTTGACTATCTCCCGAATCAACTTATATCACAACTTAATGAACAGAAACATAACAAAAATTCATGAGTTTTGTCTTTTGCATATTAATCCTGTTATCCTTAGTATGCTTACTCTAACGTACTGTAATTATATCAAGTCTTTTAATGAGCTATATTTTCCCAACAAGTGGAATATACACACAATTTCGCTCTACAGAACAAAGGAATAACTTTCTATATTGCATACATGTAAAGCTTCAAAATCATAATTAAAGGATTGGAAGTGTACAGGGAAATTAAAGTATAAAGTTTTTTACACACAGCCCTTTCATTCAGGTCTATTATTTCATTTCTTCTTCCAGAAACATAAAGCGGATGCTAATGTTGAAAGAAAGAAAAATAAAAATCTTATGCTACCATCAAGGATGCTGTTATTGTTTTCCAGTCACATTCTCTCTCACAGAAGGATATTTCCAAATCCATTATTAGCAACTTTTTTTTTTTTTTTGAGTTTAAAATTCTGATTAATTTTTTTTTTTTGGTGGTTTTACCAATGAGACTGTGAGAATCTGAAACTTGGATTTTTAATACAGGTGGTTCTCCTGTAAGAGAGAGATTAACCATTGAACTGACAACCAAAAAACACCTAGTACTGATCACCGAGAAAGAAATCTTAACATCTGTTGCCTGAAAGTCACGACTGCTGACATTTTTTAATTTTTTAATTTTTTTTTTTTTATTATTTTTTGGCCGTATATTGATGTGGTTTCGATTATGCTTCAAAAGTTACCAAGCTTTTCTTTTCAACCCACTCAGCCTTCACAGCTAAAGAAAAGCACCAGCTAGCAGGACAAGTTCATTCTGATTCTTGGTGTATAATCATGCTTCATTTCATAAAATACTTTTGTGATCATCCATGCAATTTGAAGCCCTTAGGGACCAATGCTCACTTGCAATCACAATGCACTAACAACAGGTTTAAAACAGTGCAGTAAGAGAGGAAGGGCAAGACGAGTGGTTGTGATTACCCAAAGATGTGGAGGAATAACTGTATCAAACCTCACCTGATGTTAAATGGGATCTGGTTTGACAGCCCTTTGGCTTGGGAAACAAATTACAGAGTAAATAAATCCTGAAGATGCTGTCAGGACTGAGCCACAGATCCTGGCCCACACTGGGGCACAGGCACCAGGAAATGGCAGAGCAAGTCCCAGGCCCCCCAGTGCCACTCAGCGTCAGCAATGCACAGGTCAGCACCCCCACTTGTTCCTGTCATCCAAGGAAACGCTCCTGTCTTTGCACAAAAGCAATTCTTTGCTTTAGAAACTGCTTTTCCTCAAGCCATTCCTGTCCCACGAAGAGCAGCAGAGCTTCCCTGCTTTGTTCTGCAGATTACCTACAAAATGGTGCCCCTGATGCTGTGTTACAGGGACATCTTTTGTGACTGGGAATTAGAAATTCTTACCAGTTTGAAATGCAAGTTTGGGGAAAAAAAAAGGAGTTGCATGAGCAAAAATGTGTGAGACAAACTTTCTTTACATGGGGTGTAACACAGACCACTTCTCATGTCCTTCAGTGAGGCTTTCTAGCAACAAGCGGTGTCTCCTACAGCCATCTCGCCTAATTCTCCCAGAGGAATTCATTTCCTTGTCCATTTTTTGTCACATAACTTTTAACCATTTTCCTGGGGTATTGACTCCACAGACAGGTAAATCCGTCTGTCAGTTTTGTCATGATTTAAAGCAAGTTCTGAGTCTTCATTTGTTCACCTTACAGCCAGCCCCCTTGTGCCTACCTGCATCACACCAGTACTGTTTGTTCTTCTCACCTGCCCCACAGACACTCAGAGTTCTACTCTGTGCACTCTCTATAGCGCGTTTAGCCCTTGTGGCTCTTCTTCCATAGCACAGACTTCAGTTTTTGCTGCTTGGTCGAGCTCCCTGCAGCTTGTTAGAACTAAGACATATTCCAGTGTACTCCAAGTACAATTGCAAAAGGTACTGGGCTGCTCCAGATGGTGTAAACTCATGAAGAACACATTGAAGACAGCTCAGCAATTAAGCCTAACAGTCCTGCATGTTGCTATTAGATGTTAGAGTTTAGACTACACATCTTTTGCCCCTTCAGAGTTCCAACCTACTCCAAGCTGAGCAGGGCCATGGCTCCCACCTGCCTGCGGGGAGGCATGAGGGGCCCTGCAGCAGCTCTAGGGCTTGGGCTGCAGAACATTTTCCTCCTCCTGACACTCTCATGTCAAAGAGGAGAGCGTATAGCTGGGTAGAAGCCCTCCCTGCAAGGAAGCAGAGGTGGAAGGACACACGGTGCACAGGGAAGATGCTCACCATGTGACAATGCACTTAAATGCATGTACACTTGCATAGGGGTCCAACAGTGAGGCCAAGCTGAGAGTTACTTTGCCCTGTTCCAAAGCCTGCACATCTTCAGCTCAGCCATCGGTGATGTTTCCTTCTGTCGTGCTGAAGGCCCTCAGTTATGGGTGAGGTCAAAGCTGCACTGGAAAATTATGCACTGATAAACTGACACCACCAATATTGTTCTTTTACTGCCAGTCTTTGGAAGCTTTAACCCTTGAAGCAAAAGATTTTCCATTCATAGTGCATTTATGCCCACTGCAAGTATATTTGGTTGTTGCAAGTTCTGCTGTTCCTATGCCAAAGCTTAAAAATACTTGAGACTAAAATAAATGAATCCATGAAGTTATTAAAATGAGGGAAAGGCGCTTTCAAGATGAGTGATTGTATCAGGCCGAACGCTGCACGCACTATTTCCACAGTCTTATCTCAGAAGAAATGTTTCTTACAAAGTAACTGCCGCTGTTAATGGAGTTATTTTATAAACACAATAAACAGCAACAAACATTTCTCATGAGAAAAAAGCAGGCCTTACTGTTTGCTGTATTCAGAAAACATCTGATATTATGCATGTTTTGAGCTTTCAATTAAGTAGAGAAAAATTTGATGTGGATGTGACAGAGTAAACAGCACTGACCAAACAGCTCCAACCTTCTCCACTAACAAACACGTTTAAATGCCAGCACCAGATGATTCATTTGGCAAACTGCTTATTAGTAAAATAATTCAGCAAAATTCTTGTCTCCTGCGTAAGAGGCCAACTAGGACAGAGATGGGAAAGACAGAGATGGGCCACAACTTGCCTTTCCCAGATCCACTGCGAATGAAGTTACGCTCGTACTGTTGTTCCTAAATCCACAATGGCGCCTCAGCAAGGGACAGGGTGCTGTACATGCTGAACATGTCGCTCCTACCAGGCTCTGGAGGTACAAGGACCTCTGAAAATATCCAGAAAAAAAGTTTTTGTTTCAGAGGCCACACATTTTAGAGTTGGACTTAACACTTATTGTGCTGAAAATTTTGGCTGGTGCTGACTACACTCCCACTTACGTCTTCTCTGTGGGGAGATTGTTACGATTTTTACTCCTAAAAGAACACAAAGGCCACAAGTTTGAATACTTTTTCTAGGCAAGACCACAGAATACATCCCATTAATTATTGGGATCCTTACACGTATATCTATATTGTTTATTTCGGGTCAGATGCCAAAACCTGACCTCCTTTTAAACAGTCACAGCCTGAGAATACAAGTAAGCAGAGTATTTACAGGCCAGGTTCTGCAGCAAGTTGCACCACTGCCTCCCTGTGTGGGGCTCAATAAAGCAAGTTTGGCTAGAATTGGACTGAATTTCTCTCTTGTGGGTGCAGTCTAGTACCTTGAGCTGAAAACTCTTAATTGTCCCTGTAATAATTGACGCAAACATCTTCAAAACTGGCCAAAAGGCGGTGGGGCAGAGTGAAACAGCTCAGGAGGATGAAGTTAGCTAATACTTTCATGCGATGGCAGCATTTGGTTAAATCAGCCGCATTTGTGGATTTAAAAGAGTTTTAGCTGGCTGCTGAATTAAGAGCCACTGGTCCACATGTCGCCCCTTGGTGAAAAACTTTACTGACTGAGAACAGTGCTGAGGGCAAGCAGCTGAAGAGACTGACCTAAATAAAGGCTCCAAATCCTACAGCAGCTGCAGTAGCTAATGGAGTGGTGCCTTGGACAGCCTGGGCAGTGAGCAAGGTGAGTAAGCAGAACGGAGACATTTCTGAGCAAGGAGCACGCTGCAAGGCCAAACGGCAATCACAGCATAACCTGCGGGATGAAAATCACTCCTCATGCATGTCACTTACCCTAAAGGGCCCCTTAGGGCAGCTCTTGTTAATGGCACTGTCAAAATAATTATAGGAAGAGAATGCACGTGTGTGTGTGCCTGTGTACATGAGCTGCGACTCTTTAAACAAATGGCACTGGACAGTAAAGCTCAGTGTTGCTGCTCCACAAGGTGCTTGGAGATGCATTAACTCCTGTTGCAATTAATCTTGCTGGTTAACAACAGGTGTGTTGAGAGACAGCTTGGTCAGACTGGGGAACACATTCAGCTCCTCTTTTCTTTTACTGATCAATTAGGAAAAGAAAAGAAGAAATACAAATCAAGGAACCAAAAATGCCACACCATCGTTATCTTACAGTTGTTAATTACTTTTGACTCTGAGATCAGCCGTAGTGCTACAGCTCCCATGGCATACCTGCCCTCTTCCGTGTAGATCACAAACTCTTATATTCTGCTGAATATCAAGCAGCACCTATCGCAGGCGTCTCACCTTGCCTTTTAATAAATTTACAGGAAAAATCTTTCCTATTAGTGTATTTCAGAAATGAATAACAGATTGCTGTTGACTGATGAGAAACGCTGCACACAGTTTGGGGGTAAGGGTACGTCCCTGAATAGAAATGGTGTGCAATTTGTTGTGATAAAACACTACATGTTAGTTAATCTAGCAAATAAATCACACACATACTTTTTACTCACTGACATGCTATGCATCCATGCTAACTGTTCAAACTACAGATCTGTCCATAAACTGAAACTTAATGAAATATTCAACTCCAAGCTGTACTTTAACAAGAAATAAATGCTACAAACGTATATGCACGAGTATCAGAGAAATGAGGAATATCCGTATAAACGAACTGTGAGCCCTCTACAGTGTGTCTTTATCTATTTACATAGTTTAAAGAATGTTCTGTGTGCGCAACATGGGTGAATTCATGTTTCAAAGGCAGTCCTAATATTTTCAGCTTGTCACACCACTGTGTAAGTCTTAAAGCCATAAAATAACACATGCTTGAGTTCTTCCCCTTTTTGTTAGGGATGGAAAAGATGGATTAAAGAACAAAAGGAAAATAACAGCACTCTGAAATATTTAGTGTTACACAATTTCATCTAATGCAGTTTCATAAATTTTAAACCCAAACAGCATTTGTACACATACACATGATACTATCTATGGTGCTACAGAGTTATGCAATATTTTATGCAATAGTGTAGCTCCATTGGTAATTTCACAATTTAAAACATAGTGTTCCTTTTTATTGAATGCAGGCAAGAAAATTTTAAATGACTTTCTGACAGCAGTTTAAATAGCTAGTAATCCAATTTTTGACTTCATATTTGAAATTTAGCTGATTATTGGTGAGGAGCACTTACTTTGCTCTTTTGACAGCAGGTATGTGCTTTAAGAAACAATCCTACCATAGTTTTTAAAGTGTGGAATGAAACTCTTACTGTTCTTTATCCTAAAATGACTGAAGTCTCTCACAGTGATTCTCACTTTTTCCTTCATCCCTCAATATTATTTACTTTGAAATTGAATATTGAAATTTCTGTCCGAATACAAATTTTTTTTAGATATTTATTGGCAAAAAGACAATGGGAACCCTAAGCCCTGTAGCGTTTCACACTTCAGCTGTAGCATCTGCCAGGGACAAAACCCGCTGGCTGCACAGCGCAGACGAGCTGCGAGCTCCTGCACCACTTGAGCCATGGAGGGCCGGAGATGACCCAGGGCACCAAAACAACAGTTTTTCTCCCCTGCATTTTGAGGACGTTTTGCTGGAATAATGAATTCAAGCTCTATACCTAAACTTTAGCTCAAGTCTGCATAAAAACATTTAACAAATGCCAACACATATGAAAGATGCTTTAGAAAAAATATGTATGGCAAGAAGTATAATCTAAAGAGTAGAAATGTTCTCTTTTTGGTTATTTATTTATGAGAGGGATGTTTATTATAATACTGGAGTCTTCATTACTGAAATTAAAACTAAATCACTGGCTCACTTGATTGGAAGTAGAACGACGCACTCGATGCTGTAAGAACAGATCTTTTAACAATACCACGAGCAGATACAGAAGCTGAAAATTGAGGCATTTGGTATAAAAAGACCATATCTTGTTGCAACCTAAGTAAGCAGAATTTTATCTTGGCTATAGCAAGCCCATGGGGTAGCCCAAAATTTGGAAAAATTGTTCCTGTTAATGGCAATTTAGTTCTCTTGCATGTCTGGATAGATTTGTAGATACCCTTCTTTTTATGGTTCTAAATAGGTTAAAGATGGTTCAGTAATTCAAAGACTTAACAGAACAATTAATTTTTAAAAATCAGTCATGCAAAGTCTCTTAACAGTAAGTAGAACAAAAATGTATTTTCCATAACATTAGTTACTTTTTACTTGTTCACTTTTGGTTAAAAAGAAGTCCAGAAAGGCTGCAACTGCTAAGAATTCTGAAATTTAATTCAAACAGAACTGCAGAATTATACTGATTATTAAAAAAAAAATCCAAACTTATTAGCATTATATACACAATTGTATGTCTAATGCAGTATTAGATGATATGTTCTTTGAAAGCCAGTATTTCTCCAGTTACAGTAAAAGAAGGAGGGAGAAAGGTATTCTTCAGTGCATTTTGTTCTAATCACTAGAACAAAGAAATACAACATACACTGTTGTTAGCAGTTAAAACCAGCGCAAGCCCTCCTTTGCTCCATGGCCTGAAGTGAGGCTGCCCACCTCGCATTCCTCGAGCAGAGGACTGAGCCCAATTTCAGTATTCTAAAACCAAAGTAGAGAAGCAGAGCCTGTTGTCTAACATAAAGCTTATATATTTTCCAGCAAACTGCAGTAAACAGAACTGTATTTTCAAAAAGAATGTTAAAAATAGAAACCTATGATCTTTTCCCACCTAGAATTGTATCCTTACAATTAAAGACTATTAGCTGGCATCCCTTTTAACCGTCAAACTCAGACAGTGGCAGTTCTATAGCCACAAAGAGAAGCAGTAAATGAGAAGAACATGTTACTACACTGCATTTGAGAAAGTTTGGCTCCAAGCTATGCACTGATTAATATCAGATCTCCTTCTTTACTTGCCTCTTGACAATCTTGTCACATCTGGCTGACAAATCCTTACAAGCTTATCCAAACCAAGGCAGCCCAGATCATGCTCCGGGAGTAGCTTGGAGGAAGCGGCAACACCAGCCATGCACTGATGTGCCATCATGAAACTAATGAAGCTGACTTCACTTGCAGACTGCAGGAACACGAAGAAACACAACATGCCTCAAGGTTTTGCAACAGAGTGCAGAGTTAGCTCACCGAAGATAAGACAAACAATCAGCTCCCAAGGTTCGAGGAGCTAGGTAGTTACATGAATTACAGAAATTCATATATAAATTGCTTGAACAATCTCCACTAAATGAGCACACCAAACTCCAAACTTCAGATCAGATGTGAGAATTGACTGCTAGCTGCCTTTAAAACAATGGTTTGATTTAAATTAAAACAAAACCAGTTCATTTCATTTTCTCTCTCCCACATCCACACAATATCAGAAAGAATAAAAAAAAAGGAAAAGAAAAGAAAAAGAAGAATAGACTCGGGTTACATTTTATCCTCAGGATTTACAAGACGGACAAACCCCTGTCTGTACACATCAGTAGCCTTCCCTGGGTTAGTGATCTGCCCTCTCCTCGTTTTTAACCCAAGGCTTCGTTACACAGAGGACTACCAGTGTTTGGACAATTAATAAAGCAGAATGTAAACTGCTACATCTTAAACACATCTTACAAAACCTCATTATGTATAAGATGACAATTAAACCATGTTTATTTTTTTTTACATGATTAAAAAAAATAAATTAAATAAGCATCTTATATTTTGAAGCATTTAACATCTTAATGAGCTCAATATACATTAAAAATGAGAAAAAAAAAAAAACAGAAGACAACCCCATACACACACACATTCACACACATCACACACATGCTCCCACTCTCCCCCCTTTTGCCTCCCCCCAAATACAAACAGACTGATGCTGAGAAAAGAATTACCGGCCTTATTTTCTGGATGCTAAATAGTCAGCAATAAATTGTATACAAAGGACATACATTAGATCCCACTTCAGTGGTAATTTCTGAAGAACTTCACACTGAAATTACATTGTTGCCTGCTCTCCAGTGCATTTATACGTCATAATAATGATAATGTATCTGCTTAAAGCACTTGAGTCAGAACACATCTGAGTCACAAATCACAGATTTTACTGCCATTAATGTATATTGAGGACTGGTACAATTAAACATTGTCAAGTATTTATGATTTACATGCTACTGCTTCAATTGGAAAACAATTATACAAGTGACGGCTCTGCTTATTACAAGCAGCTTGCAATTCTGCATTACTTACTGTAGAATACAAAGTCACACAGCTGTTTACAGTGCACAGCAGAAAGAAAAGCAGGATTTTTTTTTTAGTATAGTTTTCTACTTTCACAATATCTTTTAGTAATTAAGAAATGGAGAGTGCAACTCACTACAGCTTTCACCTCCATTGTTCATTACCCAAAACAACACCACTGCAAGAATTTTTATATCTCCACAGTGCATAACCACAAGTAAAAGTTGCACAGTAAAAACACACATTCATACATAACTGCAAAGAACTTTCCTTACCTCAGACATTCTTACTGTGCTTATGTTTCCAGAGCTATAAAACAGTTTCCCATTCCCTCAGTGAGTTGTACAAAGAAGTACTGGAAACACTCCTGTCTGTACAAGTACTAAGGCAGAACCATCACACGCCTCTTTACTCTTGTCTGACTCTGAGCACCTCAAGGTCTGATGTATGCTCGGGCTGTGCACAGGGGAGTGAAATAGGATCCTCCCCCTTGGTGTTCTCCAGACCTACAGTACGAAGTTGTCTGCCTCTCACCTCTGCAGCCGGCTCTCACCTCGCTGCCCCGCGGTGCCGTGCTCCGCGTGCTCCTCCAGTCGCAGGGCAGTCCCCTCACAGCTGGCTCGGAGAGGGCATGACACTCATCTTTCACAGAGATCTGATCAAAAGGAGTCACGGAGGCTTGAGGCACTCCTAATGCAGTGCAAGGAGATTCTACCTCTGCTCTGGCAGCCTAAGTAATGCATTAAATCAATGCAGCTGACCTAAGGCCTATTACATTTTTTTTTTTTTTTTCCTCCAAGAGTGTACAACTATCTGCAAATAAGCTACGAGGTGCTCACAATTAAAATTACTTATTTTTAGTGTCAGAGTGCTGTTTTGCAAATTGCAGCTGCTGAGTCTTTTTTTCCTTCTTTTAAACATTTGCAGGTCTTAAAGGTTCATTGAGTGGGGTGTGTATTTTTTAAAGTTAAAGCATTTCCCCCTATCAACTTCCTTTTGAGTTAGGGCTGAATTTTATTTCTTTTTATGAAGTTGAAGCTTCCTATTAACAGCAGTACAGGCCATAAAGACAGGAGAAGAATTACTTTCCAGTAATTGGGCCAAAATCTGTTTTCAGTTATTCAGGTGTTGGGTTGCATTTGTGAGTTAGAACAGGATTTTTGTCATAGTCATCTCTCACCTATTTAAAAAACAAAAACAAAATAGTGAAGAAAACACTTCTGCCCTTCTCTCTGCTCTACCTTTGCCTCCCACATGTTCTTTCTTGGCACTCTCCTAACCCAAGCGCACACTGTGCTACACCCAGAAATGCACACAAACAAGTCATGTTGGACTCAGTGGGAATCCTTTTAGGAACACACCAGGACAGTAGCTGACCAGATGAATACCTGCAATCCCATAGGAAAGGCAGTAGGAAATAAGATGGCTGTAGGGAGAAGACAGCTAACGTAATGAGTAATTGTTGGGTGATTTGTCTTCTTCTAATCCTATTTACTGTTTGCTAGATATATGCACAATGCTTAAGGAGAGAACCTAATTTACCTTTTACTAAATACTGGAGTAAACACACCACAGAAACTAGAATCAGGCCAGATAAAGCCAACGAGACACCAGAACCTGGTCCCATAGAGCACGACATGAAGCACACCCTGAATCCCTAGGTTTCTCCACCCTGCACCTTGTTTCTCCCACTGAGCTATTTAATGAGACAAAAAAAAAAAAAAAAAAAAGGAGGGATTTGGTTTCACAGCGCAGTGTGCCAGATGCTTCTGCCAGAACACACTGCAGTGCGCGAGGAGCAAACCACCGCTGGCAGCTCGGTCCTGCTAGGCAGGGCTCAAGGCAGCGGCTGCAGGGCCACCCCTATCCTGGCTGCAAGGCCAGGGCACCAGCACAGTTACACACACATCGCACACGGGTGGCTTTGTCAGCTGCAGGACAAAGGCCTGGGAGTGATGCTAGCACAGTGCTTTTGAATCAAGGGTTGTTAGAGTGGATGCTTTGTAGAGAAGACAAAACCAAACTGTCCTCTCATGACAGTAACTCAAAGCCAAAGGCACACTTCATTGCTGAAATCCTATTTCCTTCCTAATGAAGCAAACAGCAGGGTAGCCAAGGAATCTGCTTGATTGAGAATTCTGCAACAAAAGGGCAAAGAGTGGTTTAGGACTACCTGAGCTGCCACAAGGTCTGACTTCACTCCGGAGTGACAAGTGA
Source organism: Alectura lathami (assembly GCA_013399715.1). NCBI lineage: Eukaryota > Metazoa > Chordata > Aves > Galliformes > Megapodiidae > Alectura > Alectura lathami. Next base: position 179,235 of record VXAV01004705.1, read on the forward strand.
CAGATTGAGATGTGCAGAGAGCTGTTCTCCTCCTTGTCAGTTCCCAGGAAAGCCCTATTTACTAGCTACCTGCCATCTGCCTACAAGATGATAATTCTTATTAAGTGGGCTAACTATCCATAGCAAACAATTTAAGACCAATTAACTTTTTTCTTAATTAATTGTCCACTAACTGTCTTTTAGGCATTATTTTCATTGTTCAAACCTTTTTAATGAATATTTTATGGGAACATATTCCAGTCTTCTTCTTTTTAGAACTATTAACTATCACTGATAAGCAATTTTTCATCTTCTTACTATCTATGCTCCTTTTAGTAAAATCCACTGATTCCAGCATTATATGACGTGTTCAAGACAATTCATATCTACAGGCCAGCTGCAAAAGAAATACTATCACACTTACAGTAGTTTGAGTAAGTTCAGCTGATTCATAGTTCAAGCTTGCTTGTACAGAACAAATTATCAAGGCATGTCTTGAAGAATGACCAAAATGGAAACCAGAGAGTGACTCCCATAACTCCTCTCCCAGCAGTAAAATTCAAATGGAAAAATAGCTTCTTGTTGGGGAAAAAAAATAAGCTTCAGGACAGAACCACAGATTTGAGCCAAATGTCTTTGGTTCAGCCTGAGCCTCTGCCATTGACATGCTATTTGATCTTGTCGGGCAAGGTATTTCAATTCTGATCTCTATTTTTTATTTATTTTTTAACGTATTTGAGTTACAAGCTCCTTGAGGAAACAATGGCATCTATCTGTGCTCTCTGGGACACTGCCGAGGGCAAAGGAAAACCTCCCCAGGCCTGAAATCAATGCAAGCCCAAATGTAAACACCAGAATCACTGGCGCAGCAATGCAGCCCAGGGAAATCTGCTTTCTCGCCCTATGTGCCCCAGCCTGTTTCTCCTTTGCCATGTCTCAGCCTGTGTTCAGAGCGGCAGGAACGTGAGAGGATGTAGGGCAGCTTCCGAGGTGCTAGAACTGCTTCAGCAAATATCAGAGGATTCATAGTTTTGAGAAGAGCTCCCACACATGGAACTGGTTACAGACCAAAATCTGTTGCTCTTACCTGATTTTATTATCTAGCATTCTTTAAAAAGTGGTATTAATCATAGGGAATCACTGCAACTGAGAGAGTGTGATATAGCACAAATTGCAATCAGGAAATCTGCAGGAAAAGACTTTTACAATCACGATTTCATGGCTGATTCCAAAAATAAAAAAAGAGTCAATTTACTAGGATCATCAAAAAACTAACCAAGCACAAGCTACACGTTAGGAGTAGGTTTACTCTTTGCAGCTGCTTTTCCTACACAAGCAGGCATGGAACTTGCTCAAGCACACACTATCTGTGTCAAATTTCTTCTACAAGAGTTAGCTGCAAAATGGCATTAACCTCTGTGTGCTGCCTGCTCAGCCTAAATTCCAAACATGTAATACACAATGTCCCTCTTCCTTAAATCAGTCCTGGCAAAGATCTCAGTGCTAATTTAATGGTCTGCTCACTGAATGCCTCGGAGATGTGCGGATTAAGCATTTCACCTCACCAAAGATGTGAGCTCATGGTCAGCCCCATGACCATACAGATGGGCAGCGGGTCACCTTTCAGCAAGAAAAGGCAATAGGAACAGGAGTTACGCACTTGTCCAGAACTAAAGGGACCCTGGAGCTTGGGGAGATAGGAGGGGAAAGAGGAAATAGACCTCAAATGTGAAGAGAACTGAGGACCTGCCAGCAGGACAAACACTGCAGTGGGTCTGGGTTTCAAATGACTTGCAAGCACAGTTGTTCCAAAATTTAATGAGATTTGCATGTGAAGATGAAAATAGTTTCTAATGTGGTGCACTACAGCACAAATTTTAAGCACTAGTCGAACTGTAGATAGGTCAGCTTAAGGCATAAAGCACTGAGAGGTTCTCATGATGGGTGGAAGGTCCAGGTACAGCACTGCAGACCTCATCTAAGCAGAGGAATCCAGACCAAGGCAGGCTGACTTTGTAAGGTGGCCCAAGCAGATAATACTGAGTTACAGTGTCCAAAACTGTACTCTATTAACAGTTTAATCTGAGTTTGAGTGTTGATCCCTATCTGGCTGTTTACACCTCCTTTACTGTAATGATACAAAAAGAACCCAGGGAAAATATGAAGTCTCTTCAATACTTTCACATTTACACCTCTGCTTCAGCACTAATCTTCATCTAACTGTTCACTGCATTGCCTCTTTTTTTGGTAGATGTCTTAAGATCATTCATTCCAGGACTTGACAGCATTTACGAAAACTCCAGATTACTTCTTTCCAGCATGCTCTACTTTGTATTTTTCAACAGTATTATCTGCTCTTCAGGTAGGTTTATTAGATCCTTTTGGAGAGCTTTGCAATTCAGAGTCTTAATGAGTCTAAAACACGCATCTTCTGTGTAAGCAGCATTCCTTCTGTACTCTCTCCAGCCTCCCCAGATTTTTAATAAACACCATCTGACCCAATGTGAAGCCTGGAGCACCCAGTTTAACTGTTAGCCATTTGCAAACTGTTCCTAGTCTTTGTTCTCTGTCTTTTTGCCAGTTTATAATGTTAAACTATATACATTACCTTTCACCTCCTTGCATAGTAGGTGCTTTCTGTGCTTGGATTTCGATAGGTACAACCAAAGAGTACAAGAAAAGAAATCAAGGAGCTTACATAGTGACATTAGCTTCTTTAAAATGTGTTGTGAAGCAGTGTCCACAAAATTCAAACTTCAGGGAGGAACAGGTCTCACAGTCCAAAGTTGTGTTTGGAGCTAAAACTTGCAGATGGGCCAAAATTTTACCAGTTTTATGAATTGTCCTCTCATCTTGTAAGTCTTGTGAGAAGTTTAAGACATTTAATTGCTGTTATTAAGGAATTTGCTTTGTCAAAATGCAGCCCCTAACAATGTTAAGTCTCTTAGAGCAAATCAGTTTTGATACTGGTGTTTCTCAGAGGTGCAGCATTTAATCCTCAAATTACAACACAAGTTTGAACAGGCAGATTCTGTCTGTCACCGAGATTTACTAATTAACAAAAAATATTCAACCCCCTTCCTAGCACTAATGGTTTATCAAAAGAATACCAGCAATTTCAGTTAAGATATAGTGATGATCCAGGCAGAAGTACAATGGGGAGAAAGACTTGTTTATGCTATCTGATTTAAAGCGCCTAGACAGAATTCCAGAGACTTTGTGTTGTCATAAAAAGAATAGTCAGTAACCATGGTTGTGCCCCTGGGCCGAAGGGTGTGACATTGGGGCAAAGGTGTGTCAAAGCTGGAATAAAATGTCTGCCATAAAACTGGGAGCAACTCACTCACATGGCTAAAGGAAAGGAGAGTCAACACTGTGGTACCTGAAACATTAATGCCATTTTTTTCCCAAATATGATTGTGTTCTACCAATACAAGAAACTCTTCACCTACAGTAGGGAGCTTTGTATTTATTTTCACAGCCTCCAGCAATTTCCTTCCCCCATTTTTTTTTTCTTGTTCTTTAATACCAGGTAGTGGTTTTCAACGTTTTAAACCATGGCGTATAATAACCGATGAGTAACATAGCAGTAATACCAGTGGTGGCAATTTTACTTTGTTTCATGGGAGTGTCGGAGTATTACAGAGATGACTAGGACATGTCTCAGTGGCAGCCTGATAAAATGAGATGAATTTTCCCTGCCTACAAGTTTTGCCAAGTTTTAATCATAAACATCATACAGATTATAGGGCACTTTTTTTTTTTTTTTTTTTTTCTCTCCGAGCAATAAAAAAAAAAAACAACTT
>VXAV01004706.1:0-10853 GCA_013399715.1 Alectura lathami
TTCCAACCCAAGCCATTCTATGATTCTATGATTCACACACGGGATCCATAAAACCTCTTGTGCTAAGCAGAAGGACCAGAGGACAAATAAGGGTTACGGCTCACGCTTTTCCAAAATCAAACCAATTTCACAGAACATCTCAGTAAGCACAGAAATTGAGAGACAAAGCAAAAGCAAGTCTGGTGATTTGTTAACACACTCCTCCTGCACCCCTTGTATTTTTACAAAATGAAGCAAGTGCCGCAATTGAAATCTTTTTGGCTCAGCTCTCTGACAATCTGGAAGGAGAGTGTTCCCACTGTTTCCAGTTGCATGAGGCCTACCTCAAATCCTCACCTTCTATCTACACCTAGAAGAGAGATGGTTTCTTATATATGCTCTGAATAAGAGAATACAAACTTCTCTTACCATGGTAAAAACCACCACCAACAAACTGAACAGTAGCACCATAGAACTGTGCTACTTCATAAAGAACATTTTGCGCCCAACTGGCAGCATAACATCCAGAAGTCTGCTGTTCTGTTCCTCTTATTTTGTATGGGAAATCCCTGATTTTGCAGCAAAACGACAGCTTGACACTGAACTGTCCTGCAACCTCAGCTTCCATTAAAGAGGCTCCACAGAGATATCACTTCCAAACTGAATAGATGCCAAGGAATATTACAATCTGCAGGACTAATCTAAGACTTTACAGGATTAAATCCAAATAAATCTCAAAAAAGCCCTGGATTTAAAAGTCATGGGTCATAATTCTCATTCTACTACTAAGTCATAGGAGTATTCAGTTCCAGTGAGCTCACTGTAAATGTGCGTTGCTATAGTGGTGCATTAAGAGGAACAGGACCATTAGACTCTAGTTAAAGACAGGAATATGCAAAAATAATCACCCTTCCTGTGCTTCCACATTAGTATCTATGGTGTCTCATACACAGACTCCTGAGGGCAAACATGAATGAACTTCACATTCTAAAATCTCTAATGTGAAAGCTCTGTGTGGTCAGTTAGAGTGACCCCAAGGCGATACCTGCTATTGACATCAGTTTAATAATCTGTGTGTGCAATAGTACATAAAGGCCTCAGAGGAGTGAAAGTGATTTTGTTTCTTGGTCTTGATTTTCACTAAAGTCATTCTCAAGAACATGTTTCCTGCATAGGTGCTTTTCTTCATGTACAAAATGTCTTGTGCAGGAAACACATAGAATTGTTCTCCAATATAGCAAGGTCGGACTAGAAATTACTTTGACATGGTTCTCACGAACACAACCTACAAATAATTCAATGACTGTTGACATAGATTTTATGTTATTAAGTAATTATTTGTTTTTCTTACTATCACTGTGCGTAGGCCGGGAAATTAAGATACCATTTTGCTAGATATGGCACGCAGTAAGGAAGAGAGCTTATTTGCTTTAGAACAAACAGTATTTGCATTTTTAGAGAGAGACATGATAACGAAATAGAGTGAAACTGAGCTAACTCAGCATGACAGGTGGCTATCTCAGTACACTGGGGGACTTTCTTTTTGTATGCAGGACAATGATGAAGCTCACTGAATCACAAGAGATTTACAATGATTTTAAGTAGAATTAGAGTGAGGTCCTTCAAAAATATGCATCTTTTTTAATTTCTGGGAGACACAGGTAAAGAAGTAATTCTGCATACAAAGTCTCAAACAATTCGTGAACCAGCTGAGATCAAAGGAAAAATCCTACTGACAAGAAGGAAAAAATTCAAGCCATAATCTTTAGCATGTCTTCTGGGAAAAACAAACAAACAACAACAACAAAAAAAAACCACCCACATGCACATATTCTCTCCCTAAGATTATCCAGATTTAAAGGTTTAAAATTAACAAGAAAATAATGTTTTTGTGAAATCACCAAAAAATAAAACAAATTAAGTGTTAATTTTGAATAACAAATTGCACCTTTGTAACTTGCAGTTCCTTTAATTTGCAGCTACAGAATTCCCAGAGAGCCTGCTCTTACTATGGAACTTGATACGGCATTCTCATGACCTTGTGTATATATAAAATGACAATCATCAAAAGAAAGAATAATGTTATATATAAACGTGGAAGACAATTTTAGACATTTAGTTGATGATAAATAAATTTGGACTTGCTTGATTAAATTTCAAGTTGTTGTGCATTGTTTTTAAATATTCAGAATCTACGCACATAATTCTTTCACTAGCTGGGCACTGTGCTTTTAAATCAGTATTATTTTTCTTTTACTGAAAACCACAACTTTTTTGTTTCTTTTTCACCATTATTTTGTGATCATGACAAACCTCCCCACCTTGAGCACTCAAATTGTTCCAACACATTACACACCAGTCTACCAGGAACTGTGCTTGGAACTTAGCTTTTACTGCTAACCCTAATGACTACACCACTCTGCTTTCTGTCAGGGACAAGCTGAATTCCAGGGGTAGGGAAAGGAATCTCCTTGGCTTCGGAGGAGTGCTTTCTGGAGCACCCAGCCCTCTGGAATGAGAAGTCCTCAGTTGCCACATGAGCCCTTCTGACACCGTTGACACTGACCATGGTGCAGCCACTAACACTGTGGAACACAACTGCAGAAAAACGAACGGCAGATGTCTGTTTTCAGGTGTATTTGTATTTTTTCCTATTAGATTTTTTTCCTTATGAGTGGTACTGACAGCACTGTCTAAATCTTTCTGCCACTCCCAAGTTTTCTTCCAGGAGTTGTGCTCCTGTTTGCCCCATAACTCTTCCACTAAGTTCTGCAGGTAGAACTCCAACAGGATAATGACGAATTACGCAAAAAGGGCAATTCTGCTGCCTGATAGCAAAAGCCCTGCACAAAAGCAAAGCATAAAAATAAAAAATCATCTCTGTATTATCACAGGGAAACGAGGAAACTGAATTTAGGCGTTGCATACTGTCCTTCAAAACATGAAGCCTTCCTGTCTGAATTTCTGAGAATGGGCAGCCAAATTTGAAACACCAAACTCAATTTTTTCTGGTGCCTATCAGACTTGTTGAGGACCCTTTTGAAAGTTGGGGGAAAAAAAGTGTGATTCTAGAAATGAAACCATAAGTATTTAACAGGAAATAGGTGTGAAACAGTGATACCCACTGGCATGTAGACTTCAGTAATCTCTGCTGGTGCCTGTGGTAGAAAGCTAGCCCTATACCCTTTATGGCCAACTCATTTAGATATGTAAATTGTACTTAGCTTGTATTTTGGACATCTGCATTTCATGCTGTGTCTCCAAAATCATGGATTTAGGCACGGATTTAGAAGGACAATACAAACATTGCTCTTATTTTCACAATTTAATGAAGTGAACAAGCTGATTTTTTGGCCTTTGAAAAATAATGGTAGACTGAGACCTAGGAAACATACGTGAGGAAATGTTCTGAGGAAGAAGCCAAGTGATAGCATGTATGTTGAACTGTCAAGAAGGAAGAAACACCAGATTTCTGAAGGGTACATGAAACCAAATGGGCTGGACCTGCCTGATTGTCACTGAAACACTTATCCCTAAACTGGACTGCACTGAAATTGTCCTCTCTCTCTACTGGTGGGATGCGTAATGCCAGGCCTTTCCAGAGAAAAGGGACATGGCTTCTTCCACATTCAGCAGAGGAAGTAATACCTAAAAGATGCAGTTTCTTTGGAAGAATCTATATTAATAAATTTGAGTATGTCTGAATGGCCTAAGTATGTAACAGGAAAATGCAGAATTCTCCCATACACAAAACCAAGGCCAAAATAGGAACATTCATATGCTAATATCAAGTTTTCTGAATAGCCTTTGTTGTATTTGACCATTTTCTTACCTTTTCTTGGACTTAGCTCAATTTCTAAATTTGTTGTTAAACAAACACACACATTTATCTTGATCCCTAAGAAAAAGCAGGCCACGGTACTCCCAAATTGCATTACAAATTGATTGTAATTCACCATTTACCAAAAAACAGTGTCCCAGGTTTCACTTGTAAATGCTTCAAATTCTTACTATACTGAAATAGATCTTTTTTTAAAGTTTCAGGTTCCTATTGTGTAAAGCAGATACGTTCAACTTATGGCCCAACACAGCTAGTAATGCAGCCCCACAAGATCATAAGTGTTTAACATTATTATGTGATTTTTAGCGATATTTTTCACGAGTCGATTGCACATAGCTTGAGCACGGACTGCGTAGGCGACAGCAGAACACTGTGGAGGGGAGGGCAGGGGGCACTGTTAACTGCGCTTCTCACGCCAGCCACACAACACTCATGGAACTGAAACCTGTGAGAATGGCACGTTACAGGCACTTATACCACTTGGTGAGTGGAACGCAGTGGTTACAGACAGCAGTATTTCAACCCACCTGCATGCACGTGTGCCCACGAAGACATGCGTTTTTTATCATTGAGCAGACATGTAAGTTTTCTTATTTAACTATTAAACTTGGGCTTGTGATATTTAGCAATTTAATAACTTAACACAGTCACTGTGGAAGAAATATCCATAATACTCGTGTGGTGCTGACAAATTTTCTAATTTTCGATGTCTCAAAAAGCTCACAAAGAGTATAAAATAATTTGTGATATGTTTCTAATTAGTTTTGTGTATGTATTGGATTAGTGTTTCTGCTATTCTGACCAGGTGGGGACAAAACCCAATAATCGCCTAACTACCCTCTTTTTAAAATGTTTTAATAATACATATATATATATAAGAAGTTTTGTTACTTGTATACATTAACTATATTATATACTTTATATGAGGCCCAAGACAATTCCTCTTCACTCAATGGGACCCAGGCAAGCAAAAAGGTTGTACACCCACGGTATAAGGAGAACTTTTAAAATGGGAGAATACAACACAGAGACAGTTGCTCTTGTCTGCAGAGAGCCTAAACCAGAAGGTAGAGGAAGAAAAATGTGAACTTTCGTATGGCTAAAGTCATCTGCTCAGGTATTACAGAACTGCTGCCTGTAGAACCTGCTGAATGAACCTGATGAAATGCAAGTTGCAACTTCAGTACAGTGTAAAAATGTCTTCTTTTTTTTTTTTTTTTTANACCTCTAACTTCATGGCATCTTATTTTCTTGATAATCTTATTTTCATATATAGGGGAGGTAAAGTGAAAGACAGACACTTATCAAAACCAACAGACTTGCACCCCAGTACTCAAACATATCCAACTTCCAAGTGCACACTTGTCAGCAAAGACTAAACTTTCTGCTCCCAGGCTATGCATCATAGAGAGGCAGCAAAGCAGTTCACAGCTCTCCCATCCTTTTTCACAAACTCCACCTAGAGAACCAAGTTTTAACTCATTATTGTGTAAGAAAGGTTCTGCAATTGAGAAATCCCCAAACATCCACTCCCTCTTCTTTCTTTCTTAGATATGTCCCAGTCTAGTCCCTGCCTCCAACTTTCAGCATAGATTTAACAGTCCTGGGCAGCAGAGCAGATGAAGAAGACAAACCACTATTCCAGGTGCTTTCAAATGCATATTCTATTTTACGGTGTTCTGTGCTGTCAGAAAGCGTATTTTTCCCTTCAGTCTCATTTCTGTATACTGTACAATGGGAATAAGTGATCACAGTGAAGGAATGGTCAGATTTGAGATAGTATGAATACAACTCAGAGCAGTCAATAAACCAAGGGAAGAAAATGGTTCTCCATATCTGATGTTGCTTCAAATATTCCTCTGCTGAGTTCATTGCTGAGCATCCCCTGCTCATACACCAATCAAGCTAGGAAATTCAAAATCATCTTTCAAAGAAATTTAATTACAGCTAATAGGACCCTTGTTCACTGATAATTTTTCCAGGCTCTGTCTGCTTTATAAAACTATTTCAGAAATCTCAAAATGAGACTTAGTTTTGATTTAAGCGTTCCTTCCTCACATTCTCGCTAACAGGTGTAAACTAAAATTCCTTCTTTTTCATACCTTCTGATGGACTGGTGACAAGTTTATCACATAGAACTAGAGTCACTTTTTCTAGTTCTAATCATACTACTAGCTTTTACACTAACAGTTACAGCATCCTTTTCCCTCTTACTGGAAAACACACAAGATTGAAACATATTGAATGTATCCAATTTCCAAGAATCTAACTATATATCAGCCTGTAGTTTATACCATAGTAAGTCTCTCCATATCAGTTGCCAAAACTTCAGCATTTGCTTGCACTTTTCTCTTAAGCTGGAAATGAATCCTAAGCATGCAGCATCACCTTAAAATATATTTCTGAAGTGTGGGAGGAATTTTAAGATTTGAAAATGAACAAACTATGGAAAATATTTGAAGCTAAAATACAGTGTATAGAATGACATAGTGATTGCATCATGATTTAGTTTTCCTGGTTAGAGCTACCAGTATTCACTCTTCTAGAGATTTGGAATGTGTAAAATAGAGCAAAAGTATAAAATTTTATTTAGGTTTTATAATGGATGCAAGTTTCTCCTAAGAATTAATCATTAGCACTTTACCTTGAAATACAACAGGTTTTGATTTGAAGTGCAAGTATTGGAAAGTTCTTTCAGTCCTAGCTTGCAATAATTCTGTGAAAACTTAAAAATGGTCTACTTCTGGTTCTCAGTCCATAAGAGGGAAGTTAGAGTGAATCTCAAGTTTCTCCATTGTGGTAGGTTGGTCCCAGACAGCAATTAGGCATGCACCAGGTTCTCACTCACCTCCCACCAGCAGAAGAGGGAAATTGAAGTTCAAAAGAAAAAAATCTCATAGATCAATAAAGACACTTTAATAAGTAAAAGAAAATAAGGAGGAAAAACAGAAACAACAAAAGTGATGCAAGGGAAATCACTCACCACCTCCCACCAGAAGAATAATGCCCAGTCAGTCCTTGAGCAATGGCTACACTGGAAAAACTCCCCCCCGGATTTATTGCCAGACATGACTATGTGGCGTGGAATATCCCTCTGGTCATCTCAGGTCAGCTGTCTCGGCTCTGTTCCCTCTTGTAGCTCTCACCCAATCCCAGCCTACTCAATGTGGGGGCAGAATGAGAAACGGAGAAGGCCCTGACACTGTACAAGTACTGTTCAGCAACATCTCAGACATGTGAGTCAGAAGACTGAAGTCTAAAAGAGAAATCTAGAAAGCTAACTCCATCCTAACCAAGCCCAGTAAAATGCTTAAGGCACTGCAGATACAAAGTGATTCTCAACTTCTGGTAGTATTTTCCTGCATTTTGAATGCAATGCATTAACAACAAACTACAAAAAGGTCTGAATTTATATGATCTGTGTACACAACTACAGTACCGAACAGCTAGGTTTTATCTGCTGACTAACACATTTCCCTTGGAAAGCCACCTGTCCAGAAGTATGAACAAGCATGCCCATCTAAAGGCTTGCCATTGCAAACAATGCCAGTACCATTCCTTGAGGAGCGGAAAGATGACAGTCACTCACGCCACTAAGATAAAGCCAGACTTGTGCAGCGTGACTTGGTGAAGGCTGTTCACAGCATTCGCTGAGAAGTTTCAACTCTGATGCACTCCAGTCTTTCAGTAAAGGTTCATGCTAGAACCAAATTACGTTTTCACTGGTTTTATTTGCCTCAACGGATGTTCTGGTAAAATCCTACCTGGCCTAAGTGCAATATTTCTCACTTTTACCTTCATTTGCTTATATTATTTGTTAGCACTCATAGCATGGTAAGTGTTGTGTTCTCTCCTCTCCTCAAGAGTAGGCTGTCCAACCAAAGAAGCTTCAAACAGCAGGGGAACTCCATCTACTTTGTAAATGTAAAACTGCATTGACATGCAAAAGAACAGAGATTTCATACCTCAGAAACAAACCAGGAAATGTGTAGATACAGAATCATTGGTCTATCACAACAGAATACTGGTACCATATCAGTATAAACCAACACTAAATCTACGGACTTTAAGATTATTCTTCTAATTTTGTTTACACAATACTTGTTTTGTTTACTTAGAGCAAAGGTAATAGAGGAAAAATATCAAGTTAGCAAACAAAAAGACTGTTTTAGCAAATACCCAGACTGGAATATATCAAAGTTTTAAAGCTGCTTACAGGCAGAAGAAATAAATATTTCTTAAAGATCTATTGAATTATTGATGCGCACTGTAATGACAAGTCAAGCTGGAGAACAGTACGGAGATAACAGAATGCTGCCCACCTGAAACTGAACTTAGGGAGGAATCAAGGATGTTGATGTCCAATGTTTATTATTGGTCGCACCTGTTCACTTGGAGTGAAATTTACTCCACAAATTGGTGTAACTAAGCATCCATCTTTAAGAAAAAAAAAAACTGTCTAAATCAAGAATTTTAACAATCTCTGAATTACATTTCTTTTGGACATTTAAAAAGAAATTATTTTAAAAGATTGGGCTAATTTTTTAAAAAAATAGATTTTTCTCTATTTGTAAATAGAATCATGAGGCTATTTTAAATGTATGCATCTCTTCAGGACTTTCTTAAAGATCAGAGTTATGGTCTGTGTACCTGTATATGCAGTATGGCATGTACAGAAAAGAGAGAAAGTCAAGAGAGTTCTTTCATATTATTCTTTACCAGACACCCCTTTTCTCTTCCTTAAAAATAATTACAATACCTTGTCTACTGGGAAAAGCACTAATTGGACATATCTGCCATCACTGTGCCATGACACAAAGGGAAAAATCCTCCTTAATGTTTCCTGAAACGTCAGTCCGAGGTAGGTGGGATTAGATGATTCACAGAAGACAACCATCTCTGTAGGTTAATTATTTTTATTTTCTTCAGACCTTGCTGATTTATTTTGAACTAGTCATGGGGTAGTTATTAAATGTCATTCACTTCATTAAAGACCAACATTCTCATCTGTTGTAAATAGTAATCAAAGTACATATAGAGAGCAAAAAAAGTGCCAACCACAATGCCCTTTGCTTAGTATGACAAAGCACCATGAAATCACGCTTTAAAATGAGATACAAACTTTCCAAGGAATTATACTGACCTACACTTTTCTAACAATAAGGAAAAACTTGCATTCATATAGCAAAGTAGTAAACACTCTTGGCCTCCGTATGCCAGGTGACTGTATTAAACACCCAGTCAGCCAGCAGAAGTAGACCATCACCACTTTCAGACTGAGAAAAGAGATGGAAATATGTAGGCTCAGACATCAAACTATATGAGAAGCAATACGCATACGCAGAAACAGAATTAACAGGTTTTAGAGTTGAGGGAAAACAGCTCAGGCTTCTCTAGAAGCTATGTGCCTAGGTCAGCAGCAACTGCACAGACTTTTCAAGAACCTAACTGCTTCATTTAGACACTTACTTTAAGGTATTTAAATCCCTCTTCCAGCCATTTATAAGCTCCTCCACTGACAAGATTGCTGAAGCTCTGAGAAATTTAAGACCCAACATGCAAACCAGAAGTCACATGTTAGAGAGCAATGCAAGTCAGATTGAAGTGCACATACTGACATAATGGGACTCCTAGGCTTTATCTGGTGACTTGAACATGGAAGACAATTCCATATGATATGGCTTCTACAGCTAAATTAGTTTATGAACTTTCAGTTCTATCATTATAATGTCACTTTTATCCCTGCAAACTATTCTGTCCCCTTACTTCTGCCATGACAATTTAGACCACACTGTTCACTATAAGCAAGGGTGCTTATACAGGTGCTCACACCACAAGAGAGCAGTGGTTCCCTGCTGCCAGGAGTTAAGATGGTTCCTGGGACCCTCTTTAAACCCATCAAGGTTTGGCCAAAGCTACACTACCCATCCCATTTTCACTGCAGTGCAGCAAGCCAGCTTACATGGAAAAAGGTAGTACTTCAGTTCTGAAGCCCCATGACTTAATTCATGAACAATCTTCATTTTCCATTTTGCCTTAATGCAATATCTCTTAAAAGATGCAGTTTAACGCTCAGGGGTTAAATATATCTTACTGTAATCAAAATGCCACATAAAACACTTTCAACACCGAATGACTGGCAAAATATTTCTAATTCTTATGACAAATGTAAATAAATCTCACAAAGCAAGGGTTATTTCAGGAAAAAATTTCTCAGTTACAGCAGGGTAAGTGAAGATGAAAAACATGGTTTTCCTTTGCCAAAGACGGAGTATTACCTAACACTGGGCAGAACAACAGAATTATCCTCTCATTTCAAGTTCAATAATAGTTTGAAACTGTTTTTCTTCACCCTCTGAAAAAACTTCAGTGGATTTTTTCCATTTCGGTTCCCTCTTGGCACTGAAACCCACCTTATGACTCCAGTGTCATAAGGCAGGTTGGCAAGATTATCTGATATGCAGAAAGTATTCATAATGGATTTTTAAAATGATTAACAGTATCGGTAAGGAAAAGCATTATCAAATACGAGTAAAATTCTTCTTACCTCTTTGCTCAAGGTTGCCGTCATACCTCAAATACTTCCTTTGGAATCTAAAAGTAAGAGAGAGAGAACAATTTAATAATACAGTAACAAACCTATCTGCCATTTGATGAATAAAATTTACAATAACCTTAAAAGAGAAAGAAAAACAACAACAAAAAATCTCTATGATACTCTTTCGGTAGATTTCTATATTGATGACTTCTACATTTGTGCTGGAAAACAAAAATTCAAGGAATATGCTTCAGAGAACACAATTGTCTGAAAGGACTGGCATTAAAATACTAAACCATCTAAGGCAAAAGGTAAAATACTACAAAAAAAAGGACTTTATGTACAACTTTAATAGTCCTAAGAAAGGACTCTTAATACTGATGGTTTATTAGTTCTGCTTAACATTAAATTCATTAAATTAATTAAATTTATTCAAGGTCTAGATATTAAATCAGAAAGAAACAAAAATCTTCTCACACCTGTGAGCATGAGTCT
>VXAV01004706.1:41573-58536 GCA_013399715.1 Alectura lathami
GCCTTCTAAGTGGATAGTAGTACTTGGATTATTCATGATTACTTTAAAATAGAGTTGAGATGTGTTGAGTACAAAATTTTTTAAAGTAAGTTAGCTAAAGCCTGTATAAAGACGTTAGGTTTTTAGATAGTAAAGGTTTCTGGAAAACTTCCAGAAAGAAAGCACTAATGATAAGGGTGAAATGCAAACAAATGAAAATTTTAACTTAAAAATGTCTCTGATACTTTGCAAAACATTTAGGTCCCCACATATAAATGACTTTATAGCCTAGTTATATTGTACCTTTAAAGCTTCTTTTTTAGCTGACATGAGTAGTACACCAAGCCTTCCTAGAAGCACAGTGCTTCCTCTACTGGGAAANGGAAAAAAAAAAAAAAAAAAAAGTCTGTATTTAAGCTTTTATACATGACATAGTCAATAGTCCAAGCAGAATGATAGATATGTGACCATATTAACCTAAGTGATTGTTCAGTTTTGGTTTAGGATTAGACTACTAACACTGAAAATCATAGTACATATTTCTGTATGGGAAAGGCAGGAAACAGTTCCATGTTATCAACAATTTCACTAAGATGAAGGGGTGACTACAGTGCTGAAAGAAAAGCAAGCAAGGTCTCAAAGGAGCGCATAGCTGCAAGCCTAAGAATCTTCAGGACAAAGTGCAGAACTGAGGTCATATGAGCTAAGGTGTCAGGTACGCAGGCCTCAGGGAACACTGTTTCTCCATAAGCAACAGCCAGTACACAGAGTTCTTACCACCTGCTTGAGAACTATGTTCTTTTGACTGATGCTGCATATATTTGTTCCACTGCACATTTTTTTCCTATACCTGTTTCTGCTAATACTGTACTCTACTAGCACAACACAAGCCAAAACAACACACTAGTGTTGTTGCCAAGCCACCAAGGCCAGGTCTTAGTTTATGTACAAGGACCGAGAGATGAAATGTGGGAGAAAGCGTCTTCTCTGTCCCCCAAGTTAGCCCACACACTAGTGGATCCCATACCTAAGAATCTGTAATAAACACTACTGGAATAACATCACATGATCCAAATAACATACAAACTATTGGATTAGCAGCTGTAAGGACTACTATTGGAAGTAGTGAAAATGCTATATCCTTAGAGCTTTCCTAGAATGGCTTAAATTTGGAAGCATCAGAGAGTTCCATAATTCAATTAAGATTTACTAAGATATTTACTCATCTTTTCCTATTGAAAGGAAAAATCTGCCTTTGACCTTTCCTTCTATTTGCCTGACATTCTCTTACAATAAAACACCTCAATGCCAGTCAAAAATAAATNAGGCAGGAAACAGTTCCATGTTATCAACAATTTCACTAAGATGAAGGGGTGACTACAGTGCTGAAAGAAAAGCAAGCAAGGTCTCAAAGGAGCGCATAGCTGCAAGCCTAAGAATCTTCAGGACAAAGTGCAGAACTGAGGTCATATGAGCTAAGGTGTCAGGTACGCAGGCCTCAGGGAACACTGTTTCTCCATAAGCAACAGCCAGTACACAGAGTTCTTACCACCTGCTTGAGAACTATGTTCTTTTGACTGATGCTGCATATATTTGTTCCACTGCACATTTTTTTCCTATACCTGTTTCTGCTAATACTGTACTCTACTAGCACAACACAAGCCAAAACAACACACTAGTGTTGTTGCCAAGCCACCAAGGCCAGGTCTTAGTTTATGTACAAGGACCGAGAGATGAAATGTGGGAGAAAGCGTCTTCTCTGTCCCCCAAGTTAGCCCACACACTAGTGGATCCCATACCTAAGAATCTGTAATAAACACTACTGGAATAACATCACATGATCCAAATAACATACAAACTATTGGATTAGCAGCTGTAAGGACTACTATTGGAAGTAGTGAAAATGCTATATCCTTAGAGCTTTCCTAGAATGGCTTAAATTTGGAAGCATCAGAGAGTTCCATAATTCAATTAAGATTTACTAAGATATTTACTCATCTTTTCCTATTGAAAGGAAAAATCTGCCTTTGACCTTTCCTTCTATTTGCCTGACATTCTCTTACAATAAAACACCTCAATGCCAGTCAAAAATAAATGCCAATTTAATATTTTCTGCTACAAGCCATTATAATTTACTATGTTACCTACACATTTCATCCCTCAAAAGCACCAACATATAAGCCTAGAGTTAAAAATAATAATAATAATAATAAAAAAGCAGTTACTCTGTTGTAGTTACTCCACAGCTAATAAAAAGATTTCATGAAATGAAATTACTAGACTGGTAAACCTACTTAATGCTGTACATTGTTTTCAGATCAACAGATTAGTGCATTAAAGCCCTCAATTTATTCCAGGGTAAGAAACTGTATAAGGTCCCTCTTCCTTAGCCATGTACTTCAGACCTTCCTCACCCTGACAAGACTGTTGTAGAATATAAAAATGGACGTACTAAGTGTGACCAAAAATTGGCGTAGTGACTGTGGCCTAAGCAGCTCCTAATGAAATGTATATATGCACAAAGCAAGCAATGATGGTATTCTAATACCCTGCCAGCATCCAAATAGTTTTGTGGGACTTCCAAGATCACATGCTTTTCCTGTAAGAGAAAGGTGATTTCAAATAAAAAAGTATCTCTGTTTTAACTTAGGGAACTCTGACATCTTTCTTGTGCAGTTGGCTTAAACTTTATAAGGATGTCAATCACAAAAGGTGAGATTTTTTTACTATGTCATATAACTCTACAGAACTTCAAATCTCAAAAATTGTGAATCTTGAATTCAAATATTTGAGATTAAAAACAATCAAAGTTTTGTATTACTTTTATTCATTTCATCTGATTTGATTTCCTGGATTAGGTTAAAAATTTTGAAAAGGAAGAAATGTGATTCTCTACATAACTTTTTTGGAAGGTTTTTTGTTGTTCTTGTTGTTTTGTACAGTAAAACTCAACATTTTATTCTTCACCATAACTCATGGACAATTTAACACAGTTTGGAGATTTCTGGAAATAATCTAATCCTGTTCATAGCCATATGGAAGAACTAGAGGATGCTCACTTCAGACTTTTGTATTAGTCATTATTCTTACATTTGGCTATTACCATAATTTGTCTGAGTGTGATAATAAAATTGCCAGAAACAGGCAGTTTCACACATGGTACGAGATGTCTCACTAGGATATATTCCTTCTTCTGATTCGACAGTTACTATTTGTAGAGTCTTATATCTTGCTTTTACCATTCAATACAAATGTTTTAAAATGTGTTTGTAGGAGTCCTTTATAACATAGTCCCACTCTCACCAAAATTAACAGAAAAACTCCTACTGATTTCAGGCCTGTTACCAGAAGAAACCAAAATACCTCCCTTGTAATTTCCCTTTTTGGCCTCTGGAACCTTTTTTTTTGTGTGTGTGTGTGTGTTTCACCACCACCACCTCTTTTCTTTTTATTTTGGGTGTAGGTCAGAGCCAAAAATCTATCAAGAAGCAGAGAAGGACTTCCCAAACCACTGTTCAAATACTCTATATCATTCTTGCCTCCCTCCCTTCTACCTTTGCCTCCCTTCTATCAGCGTACTAAAGAACCCCCTTCATGCCGTGAAACATTTTCAAACATTGAGTTTGATCATAATTCTCTATTCGATGTAAAAACCATACATCTTCCTCAGTCTGTCCCCCAAACATCAGCTTACTTTTACCAAACCTCCTTTAGATGGAAACTAGACTTCCTTTTTCTCAGCCCATCAGAAGTACATCATTATGCATCTACCAATATCAGCAATAAGTTAAGAAAAAATCAGGAAAAAAGTCAATCCTTGCTCCAGGTATCTTAATGTTCAAAGCAGATTCTTAATTCGAGGCAGGCATGGACAACAGCTAAATACATCAGAATACATATGAAGAAACACAACACATTTTTAATTATCAGTTTGGATAGCAGTGTGACCAGACTCATTATTTTTTTGGCTCTTAAAGAGACCACTAAAGGAGTTTGAAGGTTGGCACCTTCCAAGGGGCCCAGTATTTGTCTAGATAGGTGGAGAAACAGATGGTAAATAGTCATAGAATACATTCAGTTGGATGGGATGTCAGGTTATCCAGTACAAAGCTCTGTTCAATGGAGATCTAGCTTGTCGTACAATGATTTATATTCCTGTACAATGAGCTGTATGACAAATATCCAGCTGAAGGTGATAACTTCAGATTTCAGTTCTATGGCAGAGAAATAAGAGCTGTCTCCTAAGGATAAAACAAGCTAAGGAAGTAGAGAGAGCTATAACTCAGGAAAGAGATATTTCCTTTCAAGATGTTGAATTATTCTTATAGCCAAAGGAAAATATTTTGGACTATTTTGTACATGGGAGAATAGTGGCCTCATTATAGCACTAGAATGGAATCAGTTTCTTAGTCTTCCAGGCAAGAAGCAAGGCAAGCCCTTCTCTCTCTTCTTTAGTCCTCAGAGTTTTTGCTGTATTTCTTTCTTTCAAACCATCGTGCATTTAAAGACTGAAAACATGATTCATTATCATGGATCCTCTGCTATTCCTACCCTCATCTGACATAACATTAATACTCAGAATAGAAAGAGGTTTCTTTGAATGGCTGGTTAAGTTGGAAAGTTCAACTTTACATAAGACCCTTCCTTGCAATGGACTTTTTACACTGAAAATTCTCATATTTCTATAGCCCAATTAAGATAGGATTTGTCTGGAATAGAGGAATCTCTATGAAGAGGAGAGATTGCAAGGAGGCAATATTCTTCTAAGTTTAGAATGTAAGTTAGCTCAACAGTTTAGAGATAGGCTTCTTGTTCCTGGACACTAACAAGCACTTGACACAGATTTCAGGGTAATTTACAGCTATAGTTGTTCCATACTCATGTAGTCGGTCTTAGATACCTTGCTTCTACAAGAGGGTAAGCACAAGCTAACCAGCAAGTACACAGAGATGTAGGCTGCCCTGAGAAGAAGCTGAAACTATTCAGTAACACTTAGGTAATTTTTCTCATTTCTGCCAGGAGAATGATGAGTGGAATCTTGTCTCCTGCAGTAGCATCATATGATAAATATAGTTATGCTTACACACAACGGGGACTGAAACTGATACTACAGAGTCTTGCCAACTTACATCCAGAATCAAATCCCTGTCCAGAGTGCTGAAATACACTGTTAGTTCAAAAAGAAAAAAAAAAAAAATCCCACAAGCAAAACGTGCTTCTAGTTCACTAGTTGAATCTGCAGCTTTTAATTATTAATACAAATTTAAATGCCTAATTAAAAAAGTTAAAGTTTAGTTCTATAGATGGAAAATGTCGTCATTTCTACCTCAGTTTTCTTCTCTTACATGTTCCTCCAGATACTCAAGATTTTTGTCCCTTGATAACAGTCAGCTTGGATTACTGTCTACAGTTTCCATTCATATTCAGCTGTAGAACTACTCTCAAAAGTATGTTAAAGAAATTGAGATCCATATACCTACTGACCCTTTACACTAACCACATTTTAAGACCTTCACGGATTTAAGGATAAAACAAGACATACTATTTGAGATGCATACTTCAGAAGCTGTCCAGATAAGGGCAGTGGAAGATGAGGAGTAAGATATCTTGCTCTAATGTAATCATAGTTTAGGTGGACTAAATACCTGCAGGAACTGAAGATCCAGGTCTCTACTAACAGAATACAGCATCTTTTACTCATACTGCTTCCCGCTGCAACAAGAAAATTTTGAGAAACTTTTGTCTCATAGATACATCTTCAGCTAGGTTACTCTCTTGTAGTTTTAATACAAAAGCAATATTTAAAACTCAGTTCTCACAATCTGTAACAAAATTATCAAAACTTTTCTCATACACTCTCGTAGAGTTACAACGAGTTACTAATTTCTAATATGAGTGTACCTTGTTACTACGACTAGTGTTTTCAGTATGTACGGTATTCCCTTGATAGAATTATTGGTATAAGAACTTCATGAACTATAACAGAAGATTTGTAATGCAAGTGCCAGTAGAATTTACTGGTAGAGAACTTTTAACACCCCATTCCCTTCCCTAGCTAGGTTGTGCATTAACAAAGTAAGGTAAGGGAGCCAATTAATCTTTTAATACTCCTCTAACATAACACATTAATTTGAAGACATCTTAGTTTTGTTTCTCTTAATATATTGTTAACGGTCTCCTTTCATGATTTCTGGCAGTTATAATTTGTGCTGGCACATCAAAGGAATATGAAAAGCAAATTAAAGAGTCTGGCATGAAGCAAATTAAAACTCACACAATCATTTAGGTTCAAAAGGGACGTCTTGAGACCATCTAGTTCAATCTCCCTGCTCCGGCATGGTCAGCTAGAGTCATTGTCTAGGACTGTGTCCAGTTCAGCTTTTCATATTCAGAAATATTTCTGGAGTACAGGCCCTTCACAGACTGCATTATACCCATTTGCTTACTTTCTTCACAATGAAATAAATGGCAACACCAAAGACAACAAAAAAAAGAATTTGACCTTTGTCTCTAGCATCTATAGAACAACTTTTCCTGACATTGCACAAGAAGTACCTTGATTTAAAAAGCAGACTATGAACCTCTCTGAAGGTTACTTCCTTGAAATCTAAAACTAAGGTGTTTTGTCTTATTCTTTTATTATTTTTTTTTTTGAAGGGGGGATTATTTTTTTATTATTATTTTTAATTTAGAATACTTCTTATATAAGCAAAACACTTTCAAAACGGTTGGAAAGCAGGAACCAACCCCTCATGTGCTTCTCTAAATCAGTTCTTATCACAAGCCTTAGTTTTGTAGCAAATCTTAATGAAAACCTACATTAAAATAGAATTTAGGCCTTAAATTTTAATCCAACTGCTAAAAACGTTAGTAAAAGCCCATGATCTGCTGGCAAATGATTAAGCCCTTATGTAGCTTTATCTCTGTGAGATTTTCTATACATGATGAGCTGGAAATAATATTGTAGTAAGTTCCACACCATTCCTATTTCCTGTCCAAAAGAGAAATGAAAATAAATAAATAAATTCTTTATCTACAGACAGGCTGCACTTTTGGAAATATTTAACATGGGAATTCTTAGACCACCATACAGCATTGAATTTAATGCTATTCAAAAAGACATTGAGAAATCTCCATCTATCCCAAATTCACCAACTATTTATGTCATTCCCATATACTGACTTACAATGAAAAATGGAAACAGACAGAAGAAATCAGGTATTGTAACATCCAAAATTTATTTTGAAAAGTGCACAAAAAGAAATTGACAACAAATATATGGTATTAGCTGGATAACACAATAGGTGATAATGACATTCCTGGCAAAAGGTCAGCTTATCTCAAACATCTGCTAGTAATGAAACCATTAAAAACAACACATTTTTATTTTGTGGGGGTTTATGCAGACATTTGCTTCTGTTTTGGTCTCAGTTGGTTTAGAATCTTTGAACTTTATTCTTGAGTTGCTAGTCTTCCTGTTTTTTTGTTTTTTTCTTTACAAAACTTTAGATCACGTCTAACACTCAAACCCACAGTGACCAGCACTTTTGCAAATGTTGACCAGCTTTCTTTCATTTAAAATATATACTGAATTTGTCTGGTTTTTGATTAAAAGCAAACCTGGTCTGCGTTTCAGGACTGTAACAATATCCTACTAGAGTACTATCCTGTTTTGCATTTTATGAACATTTTGCAAAGCCCAATTTACAATTCCTATCTTCCCGACCAGTGTTTTCCATTTCCTTGCTTAAATCTCCTGTATCACCAATTTTCAACTCAGTTCAAGGTTCAGAACAATTAACTTCCCAGAAGCAAATGCTTCAATCCAGACAGTAACATTTAAGTGGAAGAAGTAAAAGCTATCTTTATATTTTAGTTAAATGTTTTAGAAATATTTAAGAAAGAAATCTCTAATGAGATTCATGATGAGATTCATGCCTTCAAAATGCCTGAAGTTACCTTTTCCTAAAATTATCATGAAATTCTTACAAGTTGCTTAATGTCCATCTGAAGACGTGCTTGTAAGTTAGGCTGAAAGTCAGCAAAGAGACACAGTTCATGGACTGAACCTTCATAGAATCATAGAAAAGTTTGGGTTGGAAGGGACCTTAAAGATCATTTGGTTCCAACACCCCTGCCATGGGCAGGGACACCTCCCACTAGACCAGGTTGCTCAGAGCCCCATCCAGCCTGGCCTGGAACACTCCCAGGGAGCAAGCATCCACAGCCTCTCTGGGCAACTTGTGTCAGTGTCTCATCACCCTCACAGGAAAGAATTTCTTCCTAATATCTAGCCTAAATCTCCACTCTTCCAGTTTATGGCCATTACCCCTCGTCGTATAGCTACATGCCCTTCTAAAGAGTCCGTCCCCAGCTCTCCTGTAGGTCCCCTTCAGGTCCTGGAAGGCCGTTATCAGGTCCCCCCAGAGCTTTCTCTTCTCCAGGCTGAACAACCCCAGCTCTCTCAGCCTGCCTTCATAGGGGAGGTGCTCCAGCCCTCTGATCATCTTCATGGCCCTCCTCTGGACCCCCTCCAACAGCTCGATATCCTTCTTGTGCTGCAATTCAGCCAAAAGAGGCATTACAGCATGTATGACCAAAATCTAACTCAGTTAGGACCCAGACAATGGGGTCTTAGCAGCAAGGAAGTTAATAATAAGAAAAAGTTGCTACCTACAATGGAATGAAAGTCTTCTCTATATAGCTTTGTCACCTTACATGTTCTTTTGTCACAAACTAAACTTTCTGTATATAAAGCATAAAAATAACATTCATTTTAGTCAAATGTGTTTTGTGTATAGGGTTTTTAATCCCTCCAAATTAGAAAGGTGTCAGTTAATAGCAACTTAAAAGAAATATACTATGTCAAACAAAACAGGCAAATCTATAAAGTCCGAGGGCATTGCAAAGATGATATAAATAAATTGTGGTTTTGAACCAAAGATCCGTTAGTAGTAAGCTGAAATCCTATTTTACATGTGTAATTTTCAGTAAGGGTCAGGAAAATTCATTCATTACGATTACAGGAGGTAAGAGTTTCTCATAAATATTACAGGGCCATTGAAAATTGTCATCAGTTTAAAATGGACTTAAACCGTATTCATTAATTATTAAGCATTACTCTAGTTCACTGATGTTTTTAATGGAATGAAGTTTCCTCAACTGCAGTAACATCACTGCTATCTATTTATAAACAACTCATCTTTTGGTATAGAAGTGCCTTCTCATGTTGGTATCAAAGCAGGTTTTCCCTCTGCAGCAAGACTTCTAATCTTAAATGAAAGTAATTCATTGCTTGGTGAATGAAGGAGACAGAACCGAGGATGCCTATGAATTTAATAGCATCCCATGTGCTCATTCACAATACTACTGATAAAACAAAGTCAGGTTTATAGGACTTTTTTTTCCCCTAAAGGCAGAATTCATTCTCCTTATTTACATTTCAGAACACCTAAGAGTTCTGAACAAACTATGTCAAAAAAGTAACCTGTTGCTCAGTGCCAGTCTTTTCTCTCAGCTCCTCTACACTACTGACGTTAAGCATTTCCAAGGTCAGCTGTAGAGCTTTATTTCCATACCTTAAATGAAGAACTATGCTACCTGAAAACCTTATTCCTCCCACTTACTGTCAGTTTGTGTCTTTACCAAGAACATTTCATCATATTCCTGAATTTCCCATATGCAAATATGGAAATATTGATAACGCAGTCCCCAAAAATTCATCTTCGAAACAACCTCAAATATAGTCTGAAAAAATGACGACTAGACAACCTGTAGATAGTTGATACCAAGAGATACTAGATGCTAAATAGAAGTGCCATATTTGAGCGAATTATAATTCAGCTATCTTTTTTCTGCAAGAACTGCAGCCTGATCACAGAAACCCATTCACAGCAGGTCAAAACATAGCCAAAAAATGTTACTCTGCAAAAGAGCAGAAAGTCTTCAAAATAAAACTCTCATCCCAGCATTGCAACTAAAATAACACTTGTTTAAAAGGACATAAAAGACGCTACATCATATTGCCTAAGGTTCTTTTTAACCCCTGAAGTGTTACTACTTTCCAGAAAAATCTACCAAGAAAGTTACCATGCTGAAAGCAGATAAAGTTTAAAATTGACTCTCCAAGACAATGCATTTATCTAAAAACAAACAAACAAACAACAACAAAAAAAAACAATAACAAAACAGCAGAATATATATCTGTGGTCCTAGACTACTGCATTCACTCTTCAGGGAGAACAAATACAGAGCTGTTATGTAAGAAAGTGCATGAGAACAATTCCTCCAATTCCTCAGGATTATGTGCATATAAGAGGCTGAACTCTTTTTTTCAAAAGAACACCACAAACAGTAACCTGTTTGTGAAAAAAAAAAAATAACACAGCCACTGCAACATAAGGCAGTGACCACAGCTTCAAAAAAACTGCCGGAGGTAAAGTGTCAATTCCTTCAGCGCTATGTCATCTTCAGATAAACCAGTTTTCATTCTGACCTCAGCATTTGTGTGCGTCAGCTCTTCCAGTCCTATTTTGGTTCACTCATCAAACAATATCAGCATCCTAGAGAGTTCTGCCTGTGAAAACTAAGTGCACTCTCCTTGGTGTCTAGCTTTTTATAGTAAAGAATCCTCTGTTATGCATAGATCTTGGGTGCAACCATGGGTGCCAAATTGCAATAGGTCATGTTTTTAGTTAAATGTCTGACCTGAATATTGTTAGTCACACAAATTAAAAACAAAATTACCATTTAGCATCATAAGACAAAAGCTTTATTGTCCTCCTACAGAATCATAGAATGGCTTGGGTTGGAAGGGACCTCAGAGATCACCCAGTTCCAACCCCCCTGCCGTGGACAGGGCTGCCAGCCACTAGCTCACTAGATCCAACTGCCCAGGAACCCATCCAGCCTGGCCTTGAACACAGCCAGGGATGGGGCAGCCACAGCTTCTCTGGGCAGCCTGTGCCAGCGCCTCACCACTCTCTCAGGGAAGAATTTCTTCCTGATGTCCAACCTCAACCTCCCCTCTTTCAGTTTCAGCCCATTCCCCCTTGTCCTACCATTATCCACCCGTGTAAAAAGTCGGTCCCCCTCCTGCCTGTAAGCTCCTTTCAAGTATTGGAAGGCCGCAATGAGGTCTCCCCGGAGCCTTCTCTTTTCCAAGCTAAACAATCCCAACTCCCTCAACCTTTCCTCACAGGAGAGGTGCTCCAGCCCTCTGATCATTTTGGTGGCCCTCCTCTGGACCCGCTCCAACAGCTCCACATCCCCTCTGTACTGGGGGCCCCAGGCCTGGACACAGCACTCCAGGTGAGGTCTCACAAGGGCAGAGTAGAGGGGGACGATCACCTCCCTCTCCCTGCTGGCCACCCCTCTCTTGATGCAGCCCAGGATGCCATTGGCCTTCCTGGCTGCAAGAGCGCACTGCCGGCTCATGGCCAGCTTTTCGTCGATCACAACACCCAAGTCCTTCTCCGCAGGGCTGCTCTCAAGGAGTTCTTCTCCCAGTGTGTACACACACCTGGGATTGCCCCGACCCAAGTGCAACACCTTGCACTTGGCCTTGTTGAACCTCATCAGGTTCTCGTGGGCCCACTTTTCCAGCCTGTCCAGGACCCTCTGGATGGCATCCCTTCCTTCAGGGGTATCAACTGCACCACTCAGCTTGGTGTCATCAGCAAACTTGCTGAGGGTGCACTTGATCCCACAGTCTAAGTCATCGATAAAGATGTTGAGTAAAACAGAAAACTGCCTGGAAAGTCCAACTCAGTATTACTTCCTTTCATAAGCCTCAACCAGCTAGCTTCAGGCTTTTCAACTGAAGCAGATATTGGAATTTATAATCCAGTATAGGAGAATAGTAAAAGAGTTGGCAAGCATTTGATTAAGTTGATGCAAAACACTAGTAGAGTAGGCAGCTGAGTTTCCCAAAGGTCCCCTTCACAGGAAGGCTCAGTTTGTCTGCTGGAGACCCCAATTCTTCCACTCCCAAACATAGCAGAAAGTCTTTCTGCTAGTCAGATAGAAATGCATGTGGATAAAAAAGCCTTAAAGAAAGTATAGCAAGGACAGAAATACATTTTCAACATTCTATTAGCCACTATATTCTTTACGTAGACCATTCTTAGCCAACAGGCAGATTATCAGTACCCTAAAATGCCTCTACCTGCTTGTGAAATGCTATAGGTTCCAAAGTAGAGAGACTGGTCTCTCTCTTCTTTTAAATGAGGGAATGGTGTCAAGGAGGCTTTGCATAATCCCAGGATGACCCCTTATCATACAGCTCCTGTATGACTGTAGATGGTACGTAAACTGAAGTCCTGCCACACAGACTTAGAGGAAATGTTTTCAGGTCTGTTACCAGGCTGATGACAAGAGATGAGGGGACAGCCTCGAAACATCCTCCCACCAGACATACAGGAAGAGTTCTTTGCATAGCCAGAACGGGACAGCTTCTCCTGCCCTAGAGTGAATGCTGCGGAAAATGGCCCTTTAATGTTTTGAAATAAAGTGAACATTTAAAGAACCGTGATTCCTGTAATTCTTATGCTATTTCCAACACACACAAAAGACAGAACAGACATACATAAGCAAGGAAGCAAAAATAGTCTTAGAAAAAAATATCTCACTTGACAGAAATAATTGAAAGATCTGCAATCATCAACCCACCAGTCACTGGGTTGTCATGAATTCTTGTCATACAAACTCCACTGCAGAACAGTTTGTGAAATCTGAAGTTAACCTTTTCACATCATTAGGATCATGACCAAGTGGCACATACTGAGCCTTGAAGCAACTGGAACTTCATTTCCTTTAGCAGTCCTACCCAAATGGTCTGAGAACAGCATAATTGTGGATGGGCCAAAAAGACCTCATACTGAATGCACATTTCTGAAGCTATCAAATAAAGCAGAATTAAACTCTGTGACGTACTTTGTCATAACCTGCCACGGTGCTGTACTTTTTCTAAGATGATTCTATTCTGATCTAGCCAGAAGCTGATTTCATTCTTGGTAAACTTTTCTGTAGAAAGGTAAACCAGGCCACTTTCCACACATTAGTGTGGAATTACACCTGAATGGCAACACATTTATAAAAGAGTGCAAAACATTACGTAGGAGTCTGTGATGAAGCAAATCAAGTTCCCCTTTCCAACTGGAATAAACTCAGGTCAGACAACATTGTAAGCACCTACTATATAATACTTGATTTGATACAACAATCAGTTTCAAGTAAACTGACTCTCTCGAGACACAAATTCTCAGGACACTCAGTTTTCTAAATCAGTAACTTCTGAAACCTGAAATTTAAAATGCTATTGAACTTCAAAATGAAGCCCTAAGATTGAAAGGAACATTTTTACAAAAATCCTGATTTTTCAGGAAGCTCTTAGGAAAGAATACTGTGTTTATCATATAGATATCTTGCTAACATCCTGAATGATCATTCATGGTACCACCCATCCATGACTCTCATCATTAACATCATACTGTATCACAGGATAAAAGGAAAATTTTAAATGCTACACAAATTGCTCATTTAGCAAGACATTGATGACAGAATCATTACAACTACACTTCAGTAATTTCTGAGCTAACGCTGATGACCAAAAGCAATAATGTTTAAGTACAGTTGTGCACAAAGCAACAAAGTTGGTATAGCAAGTGAAACTGAAGATCTGTAATGAAGGAGAAATAGCAAATTAAACTGTAGTTTGATGAAGTGAAACTTCCAGTTTCAAGCCACAGATGTTTCCCCTTGTAATTAGAGCATATGTTTATACGACCTGTCCCACATAAACTCAACTGGAAAGGCTCCCAGAGGCTCTGTGGGAGCTCAATCCAACTGTTTTACTGAAGTAGATATGATATGTAGATATGATATGAAAATGGAAATAAACATGTTTCTGAAATAATCTCTTTCCAACAAGAACAAAAATAGCAATTCATCCCTAGGCCTCTTTCAGGCAACATGCAAAGTGGTGCAATTATGCCTTAGCATGTATTCCATTTGGAAATGTACACAGTACAAAACTCACAATATTTGACAACTATGAGACTGTCAAAACTAATAAAGCAATAGATTTCATTCAATAACATTTCAGAATTTCCAGCTTAACATTAGTCTGCAATTATTTTGCAGTTACAATGTACTGCAAAATGTCATTTTTCATCATAAAAAGAAACAGTATTCTCAAAAGCTTCTAGCAATATTCAAGTAGCTCAGGTACTTCTTTTTTCTTTGTCTCACTTTTGTCTCCCATCCCCAAAGCCATTGTTTTATTTCACTTTTATTTCCTTGTATTTTAATTCCTTTTAATACCTTTTAACGGAATATATGAAAATTCTTATAGAGCACTTGGATAGCTGTATGCCTTGAAAAGCAGGATCTTTCACCACATTTTCAGAATTTCCTGACACTGTATATATAGCAAGGTAGAAACTACAAACATGCTGGCACTATTAGAAATATGCACAGAGCAGGCAGGAAAACTGAATCTGAAAATACACATATATGAAGCTCTGGGAGTGAACATCACTTCATGCACATCTAGCCTTGCCTGTTTCCAAATAGATAGTCTATGTTTATGTCTTTGCCTGCAGCTGCAAACCTGCTACTGTGCTAGATCCAGCTCTTAATCCCTCTTTTAGTGTAGAGGGGTCACAAATACCATGCCACATTTGTTGTACAGTGCTTCCTTCTCTGATTGATGATACCTATTAAGCTATCTACAGCTCCTCTATTGCTTCTCTACACTTATTCAATTGTTTCTGCTCAGTCAGATTGCATATTTAGCTTTTCCAGGGCATCCACTATTTTGCTTTTAACTACGTCTTCAGGCAGAGTACAAAGAATGGACTCTTCGTTAAACTTACCATTAAAACTATCATGCAAATCTTATCAAAAAAGGAAACATTCTTAAAAATGATGTGAGCTTCCAGTGAGTAGGACAGTTAATTTTCCTGCTTTTACATGAT
This sequence comes from Alectura lathami, assembly GCA_013399715.1. Taxonomy (NCBI): domain Eukaryota; kingdom Metazoa; phylum Chordata; class Aves; order Galliformes; family Megapodiidae; genus Alectura; species Alectura lathami. Next base: position 56,531 of record VXAV01004706.1, read on the forward strand.
GTTCAGTCTATAGAAACACAAAACCTAAGAACATAGACTCTCAAATTAGAGCTGTTTCTAAATAAATTTAATTAAGGACACCATGAGAAGCTCAACTTCAAAGAAAAAGTAGTGACTTCACGGAGATACAGAAAACAAACAAAAACAATCCCTAGCCTTAGTTCTTCAACTGTAGGCTTGCTGCTTACTCATTGCTAGCAGGCTAGGAGTTCTTTTCTGTTATAAATTAAATAGCAACTCGGTCATGCTTTTTTCCAGGAACTCTACTCAGCGTCACAGTTCACATCTCTGTGTACGCTGACTAACTGTAAGAACTGCATGAACTGCTGTGAAAAGGTGACAAAAACTGTAGAATTGCTAAGGCTTGGGACATGAAAGAGCACTTGACTATGATAAACACAGCAAGCATGAAAAGTTATTCCAAAAGCTTTTTGATGCTTAGAAAGAACAAACACTGTAAGATGTGGAACTTTCTGAAACAGATTTTAAATGGTAAACCTTAAATTGTGAATTAACATTTACAGCTTTCTAGAAATTACTGACAAGTTATTCTCCCTCTTCACAAAGGACTAAAGAAGCTCCAACAGCATACGGTAGTTTTTCCCTCATAATTGTGTAGGTGACTGTATAACCTTTATCTATATGCTATGTACCTAACAGAATTTTTGCCTTCATGTATATTTACCTTTTGGCGGTTTTCATTATTTAGGAGCTACTAAAATGAAGATACTCATGCTTTCATTATGCATCAATATGGAAGATTTTTCATCTTATTTCATCCAGACTAATATATATTGAAGAAGGTTTTTTATGCACTGCAGTATAGAAAAAGATGTACAGAACTTAATGACCAAGAGGAGGAATTATTCTAGATCATACCCATCTAGATGATCCTTGCCTTCTTATAGGACTAGTATCCAAGTGCTAGAAGAAGATAAGAGCCCTGTGCTGGGTCCATGTAAGATTCCTTTCTCCATTAGCTGTTCAGTTTTGGTCACTGCTATCATTCACACTTCTCAACAGCTAACGAATAACTAAGCCTCTTCTAAATCTTGATTAATATTTGAACCTAACCAACAGGAAGGTGCCATCTGTGACCAAAGGACAATTTCAATATATTTAATAGGTTAAAATACAAATTTGCCATGTTGAACTACTTGTTTTTCAGATATTTTGAATGATAAGGAACTGAAAGCTCCTAGTTAGAGCATAAACTGATAATTTACACAGGTTTCTCAGCCTGCTCCAGTACTAACTGCTAGCTGGATGCTTTGGACAATCACTTTATTATTATTATTATTTTAATATCTGCATATATAATTATAAGTCCAATTTTCTGTCAGTGTACTTAACTAAATATCAGGCCTGAAGCTACACGTTCAAGCTCCAGTCAATGAAGAAGAGGAAATATAACAAATTTCTTCTGAAGTGGGGGGTTACAGATCAAGTATTTCCAGTTTTGCGATGACCTTAAGGAGCACATTGTGTTTTCCATTATAATTAGCTCTTGCATCATAAGGCATAACCATTCTTGTCACAGAGCTAGCAAGCAGCTACTTGTATACAGTATTTTCAGTAATAATTGTTACAGTTTAAGAGTTTTTGTATGCCTATTGTTTAATGGTATTGAGCTGATTAAAATTGCTTCAATGTAAACCTATATTTCAAAATTTATTTTAAAATAAAAACTCAATTGAAAATGATTCTTTACACCTTCTATTTGCAAAANTTCACTTATATTCTTATATTTATTATTTTATTAATATTATTTCAGAACATACCAAGCAATCAAACGTCCAAGACCAAAAGGAAGTATTTCCTTCCAGAAAAGGAAAGGTATCAACCAATACCCAACAACTAGACTTGACCTTGTCTTAAAGCTTAACTTTAAGACAAATGAAGCATCAACTGTCTGAAGAGTGGAAAAAAGAAGTTAAGAAGTAAAATATCATGAGAAAGTTTCAAGAAAATAATAGGATTTGCAAATATGTTTTACACGCACACAC
>VXAV01004706.1:64367-74617 GCA_013399715.1 Alectura lathami
AAAAATACTGCTTACCCAATGAAAATTACCTAATTAATCTCCCTCTGTGTCACGGAAGTGTTTGTATCCAGCACGTCTTGCACAGGGTAACAAAATAATGGAGTTAATATATTGCCTAGTGGTGGGTCACAAAAAAAAGACATCGAGGCAGCTCTATCTGTGAGTCACGGCACGGTTCCTGATCCCCTCTGGTTTTCTCTAGCCTACTGAGCCCTTCACGCTGCTTCAGCAGCTTTGACCAAGGCATTGAAGAGCTAGAAATAAAAGAAGCTGTGTCAGCCTGACTTCTCATCCAACACCACCTGCAATACAGATTGACAATGGGGCATAAGGCTCTTCATCCTTACATAATCTTCTAGAGATAAGTAACATGAACGTGAAGCGTTTGCCTGGTAGACACTGAGAGCTGCACTGCAGGGTCGGCTACTCAGACCTCCAATTACTTCTGCCCATACATCTGAGCCTACGCTGGGTCATGAGCTAGACATACAGAGAGGAAGTTTTACTGGTGGGAAAGGAGCTAGGGAACGGACCTCCTAGCAGGGCTCTTTGAATCTCCCCAGGAGGCATACCTCGATGCCAGAGGTGGCAAAACTCTGTCCCTGCTGGGGCACTGTGCTGCACATGGTACTAGAGACAAAAACAATGGCGAAAATTCTACTTTGAATTGGTAAATCATGGAAAATGACCTATTTCTTGAAGTCCTTCCTTTTCCTTCTGGTAATCAAAGATGTTCTCTTCTATGTCACTCAGTCATTTGTTGTTTGTAACTGTTATGTTTTGGCATTCATAATTGTTACAATAAGATAGATTTTTTTTTTTTTTATCTTGAAATCAAATCACTACAGTATGCAAACATACCTCTTTACACAGTCACACAAAGTTACAGAAGTTAGAAGCTGTAATAAATTCCAATAAATTGTAATTGATATTATCACCATTTTACCATCTTACATAAAAATTAGTCTGCTTCAGAAATCATGGAAAATAATAATTACATTTAGACAAGGTAAAAGGAATATACTGCCTTGAAACTACAGTATGTTAAATCAGGAAGATAATAAGCCTTAAGTGTATTGAGTGTTTTTTCCCCACAAACAAAATATGAACCTTATCCAAGCCTTATGAATACCTAACCTGTGATAAATTTCCATCATTTTACTTGATTATTTTGTAAAAGCATCTAAAATGAACCAGATTGGTGAATAATCCTAACAACAAAGGAGGGGAAAGGGCCTCTTAAGTATTATTATGTTATTTGACTAATAATGTTTCCATATGGAAAATGTCTCCACGCTTATAAAATATTTGAAGACAAATACTGTCAGATAAACAGTACTAAAGAAAGGAATCCTGACATTTCCATGGCACCCCACAGAAAAGTCCTGAAAAGCTAATTCCTGAAAACCATTTCAACAGAGCACAAATGTGATACTGACACCAGTTTAGCAAAGACAGCACAGGCAACAAAAACCTGGGTTACTGAGAGGGCTTTGTGAACTTGTATAACGCTGCAGATTTCACAAAATCACCTTGAAAAGGTGACGAATACCAAGTCTGTCACCATGCAAACTCTATGACATATGGCCAATAGATTGTTGGTAAATATTTAATAAAATGAAACATTATTCTCTGACACAAAACCTCTAGAATTACAAAGAGGCAAAGGGACAGCAGCAAAGCACGTGCTCTTTTTTGACAATGGTGCTGTGTTTCAGGTTGCCCATATCTACAGACTAAGGTTAAAAGGCAGTCTGTTACTACAGTGTAAAACAACTCAGCAGAAGGGGCCTCTGTAGATGTGCTTTTTAGTTAAACCTGGCTTCTATGGTTCAACAGCTTGACAGCAGCATAAAAGTATTTTCTTTTTGCTGGAACATCTGTCCTTCAAGGAACTACTATACCCACTTTAAATCTTTATGGTAAAGCCATTAGATGGGGTGGGAGTTTATTTTTTTCTCCTGCTATTATCTTCTGTTTCGTGGCAGGTGTAAGATGGACATGTAGAACTGAATTGGTGCTTCTGTGTTTACAGTTTACAGAACATCTGAACTTACCAGTCACAGCTGCTTATGTGACAGAGGGCTGGATTTTATAAAGGACTAATTAACTTTTTCTTTTGGAGTTCTGACATAAAATCAGAACTGCTAGTAAAAATACGTTTGGCAAGTTCAATTCCAGTGGAACTCCACCAGCAGAAAATAACATAGTGTAGTGGCTTTCCCCTCCCCCTCTGCCGGTGGCTGCNACAGCTGGAAGCTCCATTGATGACCAGTATGAACTGCTGTAATGCCGAATGCCTGCATTCAGATATACCATGCCAGAGTTACGTGCAATATTGCCAATACTGCCAATCCAAATCCTACAATCCTTAATGCATTTTAAAATATTTACTTTTAAGAATTATGGATGTTAACCATTTTTTCCTCATATTTTCCTCTTTCTACATACACAGGGTCACTCATTTTAACATATTCTAATTTAGTTCTACATGGCTATATATAATATAATTTATTCAGTGAAAAATAAAACACATCATTTCCTGAGGTTTTAAGATACCAAGTTCCCTGACAAAAAGCTGAAAAGTAGTAGAAGATAAAAAGATACAAGATCCATTATAAAGACTGACAATTGGCCACACTGTACATGGAAAGCATACGCTTGCCAAATATCTGTGATGGAATTAATCGGCCATCAGAAACGTTTGTCTCAATCCATTTGCTACAACTACTCCCCTGTAGAAGCAGTAACCTACTGCTGCAGAGACCTACCACAGACAATTTAGCACTTGAGTGGATGCATATGTGAATGGATAAGCTGGATAAATTAGTTTTACTGCCTGGCTAACAACAGGTGGGGTCAGAACATATGTCTCTAAAGCTGTCACCCAATAACGCATTTTTTTTTTCCAAATTAAATAAAACAAAGGACCTCACATTTAACATCAACATTCTAGAATAAACATTCTGAAATCTTAAAAAGCTCCTTGTCCAGCAAAGAGATTGGCTTTTTTTTTTTTTCCCCATTAAAACCAAACCAAAACAATGAAAACAAAACAAACAAACAAAGAAACAAAACCCAGCCTCTTTGAAAATACATTCACCCTACAAGGCAATAACATTTCTTCAGGACAGTCAAATCCCAAAACTGCAATTATACCTCTTTGTGTAATATTATAATCCTTAAACATTCCACTCAGTGTTATCTTGCTGTTATTTTCTGGTCAGCTTACTTATTTCAGTGCTTGATTATTCATAGTCAAAACTTCAGCCAAACTAAGAACAAACACATATGTAATACTGAAAAAAGTCCTGGAGTCAGTTCAAATTAGTAATAACATTTTGAACATTTGTTATTTAGGTTTGTTTAATTCCTTCCATCTAAAGTGTGTAACAAGGCAACTTGTTCTATGCTTCATCGTGAGATCTTCCATTATCCAATCATGTATCAAGAAAACATGAGAAAGTCATACTAGAACAGCATCTGTTATAGTGTTTAAAGTTCTGCAGTTATTAAAGCTGATACTGAACACAAACAAAGTCCACTAGGTGGCATAAAGCAATAAATATCATGATAAAAGGCATAATGAAAACACTGCTTTTTGTAATGATATTTATTGATTTCTTTGATGATAAAAATCACACAGTGAGAAACTAAATTTATGTTTACTGAAACACTAATCAATAATAATTTGTTGTCTTCTATATAAAAATTACTAATAAGGGAGGAATGTTGAGGAAACATGTTTGCATAAGAAAAAGTCAGGTAATATTAATAATGTAGGTTATAAATACAACCTTATCTCTGTTTTTCGAGATTACATACAGCTATACAATATTATTATATGATCACACACTACTTTAAAAATAATACAACACGATGATCTAGACTTTAATACTTAGCTTTCCTCTCAATGAAAAAGAAACAGAAAAAGAAACAGAAAGCAACAATTTTCCACTTCTTTTTAATATTCAGGATGACTAGGCCTCATTTTTGCTAACAACTGTTAACAAGGCATTCTCGTTAAGAATGAGACCTGGCCTGGAAAATTTCATCTGGGAAAGTGAGTACTTAGTTGAATTATGGGTACTTTTGAAAGGTAGTTTTAAAAATACATGCATGTTTTAAATCATAACAGTCACAAGTACTATAACCTTAACATGGAGGCATATTGCATGTTTCCTGCATGTGCAAGAATACTGTTTAACTCCTTCACCACTCTGTGTTTGTGAAGCACAATACAAACACTTAGAGGTCTGGTATTTATACATACTGGGAACATCCCTCCTGAGCCTCCTCTTCTCCAGGCTAAACAGTCCCAGCTCTCTCAGCCTCTCCTCATGCGACAGATGTTCCAATCCATTAAATCAGCTTTATGGCCCATCCTGGACTCACTCATTCACGTTTTTCTTGGGAAAGCCCAGAACTGGACCCAGCACTCCAGTTGCACCTCACCAATGCAGAATGAAGAATAATCTCCCCAGTCCTTTTGGCAGTGCTCTTCCTAATGCAGCCCAAGATCTGCTAGGCTTCTTTGCTGCAAGGAGACACTGCTGGCTCACAGTCAGATTGATGTCTGCCTGGACCTTCAGAGTCCTTTTCTGTGAAGCTGCACCCCAGCTGATTGGCCCCCAGGCTGTGCAGGTGTATGGTGTTGTTTCTCCTCAGGTGCAGGACTTCACGAGATTCCTCTTTTTCCCCTTCTCCCAGCCTGCTGTGGTCCCTCTGATCAGCAGCACATCCACATGGCATATCAAGTGCTCGTCCCAGTTTTGTATTGTCTGCAAACTTGCTGAGGGTGCATTCTGTTCCATCACCCATGTTATTAATGGAGATGTTAAACATTATGGGCCCTATGATCCAGTTCTGTGTGCACAGGAGAAATCAAAGATCAGGAAACATATATACAGTCCAAAAAGATGTCACCTGCAGACAGTGGAGAAAAGACTTCCACCTTCCACATAAAGGAATGCTGTTAAGCAGGCCATTTCTTCTCAGTGTAGTGTTTCCTGGTAGCTATTCTCTTCAGCTTTTCAACTAGACTGTTCCATAAGTGGGAGCTTATCTCTACATGATGGCCAACAGACTCCAGCATTAGATGTTAATTATCGGTAGCAGCCAAATTGTTACCTCGTCTCAGATAGAAAGCAGAAGGGTCTAACTAAATATCTTCCACGTCTTTGTTTCTTCTGCTGTCACGTTTGTAGCTGTGCAGATGCGGTAAGCTTTGCATGTTGTCCTTCATGGCTGTTTAATTAGCAGTTCTACATACCCTGAAAAGTCATTCCCAGGATGCTTTCAGATACTTACCTTATGTTGAAGTGTTCTTTAACAAGTTATGTAAGATATTTCAGCAAAGGGATACTGAAGATGTGACAACAGCATGACTTTCCTTGTGGAGGATGAGTCAGATTTCGTACCTTTGTGTTCGTCATTCAGGCTTCGTTCAGGCTCAGTGCTTGTAAGTGCCTCAATCACCAGGATGGCTTATTTTTCTCAGTACTTTCTTGATGTGCTTTTACACAACTTCAAAATGAATTTAAGCTTCTGAGAAGTGTTATTCTCTTTGACAAACTAAATTAAAGCCTGTTTGAGTATTTCTGGGCCACAAACATTTTTTAGCTAATTATTATTACAAAAATCACATATGGCTGAGCTGTCCTTGTTCTGCCTCTAATGTGTTGACCTCATGGATTGTGCCTAGAAAGTAAATTATTATAAAATGAAACATGGCCTTTCATGACTGCTATCCAGAAGCCAGTCCAGTTATAAGCAGCAGTGGGAAAACATAAAAATGTTAGAATGTGTATATTTTTTTCCTTCTAATATAATTTTAAAACAAAAGCTGCTTCACTGCTAATTGAATGTAAGGAAAAAAGCAGATGTTACTTTACTTAATTATTTTACACTTTACTGAGAAATATGTTACCTTATTAAAATCCTATTGGAATACTAGATGATTCCCCTTCTGTCTGTACTGATATCCCACAGTAGCCTGAAGTTACTTCAAGGGTTTGTTTTGATTTGATTGTATATTTTAATGCTTCAGCAGCAGGCTCATTTCTAAGCGGAAAAAACGTTTGGCATTACAACTTTAAAATTAAAATTCCCTCTAATATGACTTGAATGCTGAGTTTTCATCACCAGAAGGCTGAAAATAATTTTTAAGTGTTCCTATAAAATATAGGTTATGTGGGGAAGCCAAAACCTCGCTAAGTTCAATCATTTGCATGCTATGCTAACTTGTAACATGTGTAACAAAAGAATGAGTGAGAGGATGCCAGTCTTCCTCTGTCTCTTTATAAAAATAAGAATCAATGATACAATCAAAAATGCCTCTAGAAAAGCCAGGTATCCACTATGTACACATGCCTACCATTAAAGAAAAGGTTGTGTTCTTTGTCAGAAAAGAATATCTTTAAACATATGTTCATGTCTTTGATAAATTAGGCTAGAACAGTAAAGCTGGTCATAAAATAGAATTTTTTTTAAAACCTACTAAAAAGAATCTAAGTTTTTGTTTGTTTGTTTGTTTTTTATTTAATTCAATCTGAAAAGAACTTTTTACAAATGTATCTAAAGATCCTGGAAGAAACAAGTCAGCTTAGAGAGATTGCACATTGGGAAGCATGGAATCTGAGAAAGCTGAAGACAGCTGAAAGTGAATGACACTTCCCTGAAATCTCATTATCACATAGTAATTTTTGTGAGGTACTGCATACAGAGATCACCAGTGGATCAGATTCAATAATGGAAGTGCAGAGACTACTGTAAGACTTCTTTTTTTTTTTTAAGTATTAGATCATCTACCCCTTTAAGGTATTCTAACAAATCAAAACGAAAGTTAATCTAAGTTCACATAGATAGTGAAGAAACAGGATGAAGAATTAATATTCCAAACAAAAAATATCCTTCTGTATTTTAACAGCCGACCAGTACTGTTGTAGAACCACAGAATCTTCAAGGTTGGAAAAGACCTCTAAGATCATCTAGTCCAACTGTCTGGGCACACTGCTGGCTTATGCCACTCCATATATTCTGCTCCAAAAGTCTGCACGTGCCCTGGCATACCAGTCTTCATAGGGAATTATCAATGCTGTCCTCAGCTGTAGAACTGGCATAGACACTGAGGTGTTGTATTATGTATGGAAACCCAGTGACAAAACTGCAAAGCATAGGAGACCTTCTTGTTCTCATTCTCCCTCTCTGCTGTGCATTCCCCCTTCTTGTTCCTCTGCTGCTGTACAGAGATGGATAACTGTGTGCTATGGTTCATTTGTGGTCTCATGACACAAAAAGAAGGAACAAGGAGCAAGTAGGAATGTCTAGAAGCATCTAGTGCTGCTCCTTAGATGTATTTTAAAGCTTTTAAGACAAAAGATTTCAAATTAATACCAAAAGTCAAGACAAGCTGACAATATACAAGCATCCTGAGCTCTCTGACTTACTTATCTGCCTTCTATAATTCCCACATATAACATTTCTCTTTACTTCAATATGCTTACTAATACTACTTCACCACATCCTACATAAGACAAAATTTCTGATTTCCCTCTGTGGTTGCATTGGGATTAACTATTAATGAAATAACAGGGAAAAAAAAAAAAAAAAAAAAAAAAAACAGAAATTCTCATTAACAACTCCAGCTCAACAGAGAATAGGCTAATGGGCAGCACATAGACCATTAGCATGGATTTATAGTCACTTCTCTTGTTCTTGAAGTACATTGATTGTAATACTGCTTCTTAAAAATGACATCAAACAAAAAGGACCTTAAATATCATGTATTGCCTGTCTATATTCATCTGATTCATATCTATCAGTAAATCCATCTATCCTATAATGGCCTTAAGAAGGCAAATCTTTATTTTCAGGATATTCATAGCGGTTTTATAAAAGATGAGGCCCACAGCCTTAGTTCTGTCTTTCGCATATACCAAGGTTGCCAAAAAAAATGTACACACAGTTTAAGAGATGCTATCTATGTATTACTTTTCAAAGCTGAATTGAATTGCAATAGCAATGTGCAGTATGATATTTGCTCAGAGGACGGTGTTAATCAAACGAACGCCAGAGTCATTGTGCGACCAGCAGGACAGTCACAGGAAACGACTGTCATACGAGGAGCGCAAGATCATTTTGGAGTACCAGAAGTGTCTGGACATTGATGGTAACCACTTTGAGCACCTCGTGTAATTGCAGAACTCAAATGTAACTTGTATTCATCTTTGTTATCCGAATATATGGAATATTACAATTTTAACACAGTTTTTTCCCTTCTTAAAATGTGTATACATCTTTTGGCACCCTCTGTACATGCCTTATAAGCACTGTTGTGTTCAAATTAACTATATTTGTGCCAATAAATTAATAACATGAATCTTAGTTCTTTGCAAGTTCCCTGAGCTGAAAGCATATAGAATAGTGGGGAAGTACTCTATTTTTTTGTATTTAAAATTTTATAAACCCCTCTTTCTGCACAAAACAAAAAGCATCTACATAAGGCATATTCATACAATTTAATACTGCATCTTTAAATATTTTGAAAATTGAGAAAGTGGCAGCTAGACAAACTCCAATATATAACACAGTGTATAAAATATTTTAAAATACATATCGTAGCTATCAGGGTGACTTGTTTCACATTTACTCATTTACAAGGGCTGAAACTGATTTGTGTTCAAGAGGCAAGAGATGTACTTGAAATACTCAGGCTCTTTACCAACTCTTGCTTTCCACAGTGGGACACAGATACCACCTGTCAGAATGACACAATGGAAACTACATCGTAATTCAGTGTAGGTACTGATCAATTAAAAATGTGTGATATATATCACAACGCATTACTAAGCTGGGACCACAATAAACATGTTGATTTTTGGCACTAAAACACCTTCCTGATAGAGTTGTCGGACAGTGAAAGTGCAAAAACCTAAAAACAATCCTTATAAAACAGGTAACACGGTTATTTGATCCCAGTGATGCTGGCCAAAGGTAAAACATTAAAATAAGACTGCTGAGAAGCAGACAGTACTTTACAGTTTAACAGTGCCCATTCATATCTATCACATCGATGAATACTTTCAATCAGAGACTAAACTGAACACTCAGTTGCCACAGGAGTTGAAGATATTAAACTACCATTGCAGTACCAAAACTCAGAGAACTCATCCATGTCTATGGTGGAAATTACTCTGTTCTGAACAGCAGTACACAGTAGACTGCAATTTCAAGGGTGTCTTTGTTGAACCCTCCCTTCTGAGAGTGGTTTAAAAATCACTATGGACCGCTCTTCATGTCAGTCAGCACCCATCAGCTGTGTCTGAAATATATCACTATGTAAGTATTTAGTAAATTCTTGGATTAGACAACTGCACACTACGGAAAATGTGGACATTGTATCTCTCATGAAAGTGTGTTGTGGAAACAGAGAATAGCAGTATTTGTTTACACTTGCTACAAACCATTTTGTTAATCTTGAGCAAATATTGTTCCTAACGTGATCAGAGTCTGCCAAATGAAGCACTACATCCAGCCTCATTAGGTAAAACCCAGTTTCTTCTTCAGGCAGTTCAATGAACACCTTCATTTATTGCCAGGTTACTCCATCTCTAATTTCTTTTGCCAAAGGAAGGTTTGAATTGGCATTCATCTGCAGATACCACAATGAAAATGGGCTGGAACTTTTTTCTTGAGAAATTATTCCTGTTTCATGATGAATTTACAACTCAACACAGTGAACGGTGGCTTGAAATCACTTTGGGACAAAAATATGCCTATAGCTGATATGGGGCTTCTCAAGATACTCTGAGAAACAGCCTCACCAAAGTGTATACATTAAGAAGAGAAAGGAACACAGACAATCTTCTGAGCTTTGAATTAAGTTGTTGACACTGAACTGACTAGATTTATTAAGAACACTACTTCTGAATTCCCACCTTCCCCATCAGAACAGTAGTCTGGTAAAGTCATAAAAGGTCCAGTGGTATTAGTGGTACCAGAAAGGCACCTTTGAAAACTGTTACAGTCAAACTATCTTGTTCTCTAGAACAGTATGTAAAACTTTCAATTGAAAGGCAATCTTGGGCAAAATGTTACATTTTATTCTGACTCTATTTTTCTACTGACACTATTTTTGGTACAAAGAGTTCTTTCTATTGCAGAAAATATACTTCAGACCCTTTGTCCTTGCCAGACACAGCAGAGCAAACAGCTTCACCACCTTTCGTTTTTTTTTTTTTTTTATGGAC